>VXAC01000048.1:249328-271879 GCA_013399225.1 Rhipidura dahli
TTTTGTAAATAGAGCTATTCTCTGGTCGTATAGTACTTAACTGGAAGGGAATTGCTGCTGTTTCTCATGCCCTTGCCCATGAAGGAATGTATTTTGGTAGCAATTAGAGATGGACAGTTCCCTGAGGCACTGAGCTCTTAGGTGTTTAGCATTAGTCACCCTTTCTGTTAACTTTGCAAATCACTTCATTTTCCAGAAGTGGATGGAACTGCTCTTAAATGGAGTGGGAATACTCTGCTGTTTAAGATCCTTTGTTCCTATTTAGAGCTTAGAGAAGAAACAGGTACCAAAAGCAAAAAAAGATTATGGCAAAAATGTTTATTTAAATCTACTCCAGCTCCTCAATTAAAGCCTTAGACCAAGGCAAAAAGTTGTAATGATTCTTTTTTTCCCTGTGTTTGTCTTTTTCTCTGTGCTAGTGTTTCCTCTCTAACAAGAATGTGTTCTTGTTTTCACATGAGTGCCAGTTTTATGTGCATTTGTACTGCACTTCAAAAGTCATTCTGATTTATAAGGCAGCTGTCTCAAGGATTGTGACTCTTCTTTCCCATGTGCTCACACATCCCTTTCTATAGGGGTCAATGTAGCTACAGCATAATTGGAAAAACTTTTAAATCAAAAATTATGGCTTTATTCCCAATAACTGCTGTGATTGCGAGTCACAAGTCAGTGACTAAAGCTAGAATTATTGCTCTGTAGATTTCAACACTTCATCTCTTTAGTTTTCATTTCATTCTATGATGTTTAGAAAAAACCCTGTATTTTTCTTCAGAGAACAAAACCCTCCACATCCACAGTCCAGATCTGCCCCTAAGCGCTGGAGAAATGGAAGCTCTCATGTATGTTCGTGCCATTAATAATATTTGAATGGGCACCAGGACTTTTTCAGCAATGATCTGTGTTTGCAGATGGCTGAGTGCACTGTTTTAACCAGATATTCAGCATGTTTTTATTAGATTATTACCCAGAAAACAGAATATGAAACAACCATGAGAATACTTCTTTCTGAAAAAAACTCACAAAAACCCAAACTGAAACCCACCCGTTCCAACCCAAACCCAACAACAACAAAACAAGTCCTTCCAGTAGGAGAAAGTTCATGAAGTACTTGTGGCTGGTGTTCCAGCTTTTCCTACAGAAACCAGCAGAAGCTTTGTGAATGTGTTCATTTCCACTGTTAAATTTGCTATCCTCCCCATCTCTTGGAGTGCAACACCAGCTTTGGAATGCACAGTTTCAGGTTGCAGGACCAAGGTGTTTCTTCTGCTACAATGATTATACTGTTTCTCCTCAGCTGAAATACAATAGTAGATTGTGCCATAACCAGGTTAAATCCTTAGATATGGAGGCCTTTTAACCATATGGAACACAGACTTGTTTTTTAATTTCGGTGGATATAAGTAAAGCTTTAGCATGGGAAGAGAGCACAGCTATGGGATAGACAGCCATAGCTCTGCTCTGTGTTCATGCTGGGTTCTGTATCCTCTGTCTGTCCTACAAACTGGAAACATGTGGTAATCATGTCTGTAGATTTTGTTATTGCTGTATCCTCTAGTTCTGTTTTATTTGTAATTTTAGATGGACTCAAAGCTCTAGCCCTGGATTTACAGCAGCGTGTTGTGCTGCTGATTGCTCACAAAAGTCACCACACAACAGCCCTGCAAAGCTCTCCTGTGAAAGAAGTGATGTGTTTGCAATTTGGAAGTTAAGTGAGCTGCGAAGAACCATAAGGTAACATTTTAAATGAAAACACCCAATTTTTTTCTGGAAAATGATTGTACATTAGGCAGAGTCTCACTGAGGGAGCTTAGGAAAGGGTGTGTTTCTTCTGCAAGAAAAATGCTACTAAGTCTGAACACTTCTACCACATCAAGTCAAGAGTTCTCTTATGAATCTGTTTATAACTTGTGGAACACAATGTGTTTTTTCTGCTCTGCTGAAGGGGTGGAAAAGCAGTGGGAAGAGTTCAAAGACTTGCTAAGTTCCTTGAAGTTTAATGGAAACACAGGCGTTCTGAAGAGATGGGACACACACACGAGCACTGGGTAGGAGAGCTGCAGCTCTGCCCTCAGGCATGAGAGGAGGGATGAAGGATGAGTGTGAGGGACAAAGAACCACCTATGAAATGTGTCACCTATCTTTGTAAGTGGGGCTGTGAAACAGCCAGTTCCACTGTTGTAAGGTGCTGTGCCAAGGGCCAAACACCATGTGGGCTATCTATAGCTTAGCCTAGAAAATATCAGCCTAGGACTGTTGTTAGAGAAGGTGAGAAGCAGTAGGAGCTTAGGTATTGCTCCTTCAGCCACAGTTTTGCTTGTCCCTGTAGCTCTTATGGAAGGCCTTCCTGTTAAGGGCATGAGGTGTCTTTTAAGCATGTTGTATGGGAGAATTATAGAGGAGAGTTCTCTTAGCATGCTGGGCCCTCTTCACAGGGCAGTGTGGCAGGAGGGTGACCCCACAGCCACCTTTGCAGCCTGAGTTCTTCTGGTGACTGTGCAGTCTTAGCAGGACATGAAAGAATCACCCTCTAAAAAAGCCCATTGTACAGAATGTGGAAGGTGGTGTGGACACCCCTCATTTTTATATCCTCCTGACCTGCATCACCAGGCATGTCCACAGTCACAGTTAATTTTGAACTGATTTTGAAAGGTTTGGGGTGTCTTTTGGAGAAAGCTGGAGATGCGACAGCCAAGAGGAGTCGATGTCTTTATAGAGATAAGGGATTCAAACAGTGGTACAAAGAGTTAAAAGTAGTTGCCTGCAGCAATTATAAGGGTATTTATTTGGCATTTCCCCTGAATTTTTTTTGGTGATAATCCATTTTACATATGTGGTTTCTGGTCCAACGTTTTTGCTGTCACAACGAATTGACTGCAGTTAATGAGGTAGCTAGAGAGTTATTCAGACCACACAAATGAGACAGTTATCCTGTGAACTGATAAGATTATCCCTTGAAAAAATGGCATCAGTACAAAAATGCAGGTAGACATATTTTGTTGCCTGACTTGCATCTCAGTGCTTGCTTGCTCCATTTCTTGTTCTCCCTCCTCCTTCCAAGACAGAGACATACATGCAAGACTTGGCTGAGGCACAGCTGAAGACGTCACTTTAAAATAAGTAAAAAATAAACTTAATTCACCACTGCAGTCTTTGTGCATAAGGAAGATGTTTCCTGTTACTTGGTGTAAGCACCGATCCCTGAGGACATCACACCCTGTGTGTTCTTCCCTTTCAAACTGTTAACTTTTTACCAATCCCAAAAGAATACATAAACCTCTGGAACATTTTGAGTGTGGTGCCATTTTAACATGATGGGGTTTTTTTTGGGATGTAAAACCTCTAGATATTTCTTTGTGTTCTGTGTAAAGCCCTGATCTAGGTACTTACAGCAGGAGAAATCTTGTGGAGAAGTTTCCATTTCAGCTTAGCTCCCTTTGAGGTGTGTTTGGCAAGGAGAGACTGACTCATGCCTTACAGCCTGTTGGCTGGGGACTGTCCCTGGGTGTGGGACAGCCGGGTAATGTCACTCAGTCCTGAGCACAGGGACCCTGCCAAGAGTTGGGCAGAGCAGGCTCACAGCCTTCCCTGCTCCCAGGGTCACACACGTTCTTGTTCTGACCAAGATTCTTTGCATAATGCAAACCTTAAGGTTTGGCTGAGAGTGGAACAGTCATTTTATCGTCTCTGGGCGTTATCTCCATTCCCATTCTGTCAAATTATCCGTGGCCTTTCTTTGTCTGGGCAGCACTAGCTGCTGTTTTGCTGAATGCCCCAGTTTTTTGTTCCTTCTTTATTAATCTGTGAGGAAAAGGTAGGAGGGGGGCCATTTAGATGAAAATTCTCCAGGAGCATGATCTCTTCCCTTAGCAGGAAAACACTTGTGAAAATGAATGAAATACCTTTTGGAATCTCATTTGGAATTAAATTTTTTTCCCTGTTGAGATGATTAAATTAAAATTTTCAGGTTCATCACTTGATATGCTTATGTGGTTTAAGAAGATGTAGAATTAGTGGCTAGGCTTTTTTGATATATTCTAAGGAATCATAACTTAGAGAATAAGGAGGTTTTGTAGCCATGAGAATTCTGAGGATCATCTCTGAATAATTCAGCCACTCCTTTAACTGCATGAAACAGAGGTGTGCTGGGAGGATACCAACATCTTCACTTTCCTCTGAACAATAGTTCAGCAAGAGAAATGAATGAGTTAATTAAACTGCATCTGCTGCTATAATACAGTTACATTCGGTTTGGGGGTTTAATGACCCTGAACTTAGCACTGAACAATGGATTTGCTGTCTAAAAAATCCAGCTACGCTAAATTCTTTGGTTATTTCACAAAGTATTGTTGAACAGAGCTGTTGGTTTTCCTCACTTCAACTTTTAGTGTTTTTCCATCTTTCCTTACATCTTATTTTTCCTGAAGCTGGGAATTATTGGTTTCTTTGCTGCTTTATTTCCTTTCAGACTTTCTCTGTATTTCCATGCTGGAATTGTGTTCATCTCATCTTCTTTGATCTTACAGAAATAAACAAAACTGTCCGGGATTTCATCCTAGTAATCTAAAATCTGTTATAGCTCTTTTGACTTCATTATATTTTTTCCTAGTTTTCTCTATATCAAAGGTGATTGGAACTAGGCTCCCAAACCAACCTGTGTTAAACCACAGCCACAGACCTGTTAAGGCAAAGAACCTGACTGGCATACATTTAAAATACATCTTTTTCTTGCAGAAATGTTCACACATGATCAAAATCTGTAAAGAAATACTGTCAAATCATCTTTATTTTGGACACTTTGAAAACATTTGTAAACCAGCCCCCCATCTTGACTTAGACCCCCAGGTTCAGTGGCTGCTTTTGGCAGCTCTCTAGGAGAGGCAGAAGGTTTTGTACATGGCTTCTTGTGTGAGATGGTGCCAATAACTGGTCCAAGAGGGTTAATATTCCCATTAAAAAGCACTCACTACTTAACTCACACAAGTGTATTGCTGGCTGCCTCTCTGGGGCCTTTGGGAAGAGTTCCCAGCACTCCAGTGGTGTGTTGGTGTTTTGGGGGAGTGTGTTCTGCTGCAGCAGGACTTCAGCAGAAAGAGAGCTGCGAGCAACCAAAGAAAAGCACTCTGTTTTCTGAGCAACAGCTTCTCTTTTTAAAAAGTTCCTTCTTGTGCCAAGCCTCCCTAACATTTCCTAGAAGTGTCAGAAATTTGGGTCTCTATAAATCAGGTGCTATACTGTGCCTGTCATTTATTGTGGAAAATGGCTTATTTCAAATCCTCTTAGACCTATTCTTCCTTAATAAACAAAACCCAGGTGGCACAGATTTGGCAGTAGACAGCAAGAATTTCAAATTCCTGAACAGGAATAAATATATCTTAAGGGACCATATTTACTTTCAAATAATTGTAATAATAATAAACATTTTGCTTTTATGTTTCCTTTTTCATCAGTAGTTCTCAAAGCACTTTTTGAAAAGAAGTTTGGCATTACTGTACTGTCTTGACAGTGGGAAAAACATATGGATACCATAAGATCTGGCACCAAGATCACTTAATAGCTGGGTGGCAATTAGAGCCCAGCTCCCTCTTCAAGACTGAAATGTTTTTCTTCTTTCTCTTGGTGGCTTTGGATTGCCAATGTATTTATTTAGGAGATGGCAACTTGACTTCACAGATTAGTGTCCAAATGGTCAGGGAAGGATGTTATTTTTGGACTAAAGTTCACTTGTTTCTGGAGATGCCAAGACACTTGCAGGCCCAGGAGTTCATCTGATCTTTTAAGCACAAACACGGCTCAGTTTGAGCTGTTCATTGCTGCCTTCCCTGAAAGTGAGCTTGGTTCTGAGCATCAGAGACTGGCTGGAGAGAACTGTGCTGCTGAAAATGTGAGCTGGCATAATAAATATTTGAGTGTTGAAGGTGAGAGTGAGGAAACTGATGGCAGTGGATCCATCATAATTGTGCTTTCACAAAAGATAGAAAAAGCAGTATTTTTAATCCATTATTTACTCACTAGATGGCATCTAATTACTTAGGCAGTCTTTGAAGTCAGTAACAGGCTCAACTAATTACAAATTATATTTTGACTCATGCTGAACTCTGTTTTCTTAGTAAAATATGAGCAATTTTGATGCTCTAATGGGTAAAATACCTTCTTCTCTGTGAGAACTCTCATAATTTATCTGCTTAAATAGTGGAGGAAAAAATAAATTAAATATGGTACTCATTACAGTGGTCTTTTCCCTGTTTCATTCCATGCTGTTTCTATAGACTTCTGAAAGCTGTAAGAGGAAGGGAAAGATTCAGAAGTTAATAGAGCAGCTTTGTGTCCCATCTAACATTCCTCCTTCCAGTTAAAAAGCTGTTTGGACAGGTCACAAATGATCATGGTCTATTACTACTAATAAAACACAGTTATCAGTACAAATAATTATCTCTTTTCTTCTTGGAGATTCTTGGTGCATATAAAAGTAGTTTGTAGGCTAATCTTTCAAATATGTCAAATAGACTTAATGTACTTCTGAGTAAGAACAGTCTTGTAGCCCTTGATGCTGCTGGGATTAGTCTCAGGACTGCCTTAAATTACTCCAGCTAGTAGCTTAATTGTTTCCATATAGAACAATTCCTAGTATCAAAGGAATTCTCAGTTAGGGTAAATTTGTTGTGTGATAGAATAACAGATTTAATGATAAGGGTGCTCTGCTGCATATCTCTGTAAGGACAAACATTTATTCTAGCAAAGAGCTTAGATTTGTTTTTCCCACATTATCAAATATTTGGGTTCTTACTTCCAGATTTGACCTGTTCAGGTTGTGGTGGTCTGGCAGGTTCTGGCTGCAGGACCTGAGCCACAGCCACACACTGAGCCTGTCAGGAATGTCACAACCCAGAGGCTGCTTTCAGACCTGTTGCTGTTTAATGTTTGTTAGTTTTTAACTGCAGAAGGCACATCTGTGTTGAACTTTGAGAACTGCTAAACACTGGAGTTTTGTCATGACTCACATAACTGCAACTACCTGAAAATGTTTTTCAGGGTTTTACAGCGAGAAAATATTTTTATCAGTTAATTCAATCCCCACCAGTTTTTTCCCCACCTTGCCTTTTTTTTTTTTTTTTTTTTTTTTTTTCCCTTTTTACACCCAGAACATGCTTGTGGGCTGACAAGTTTTATTTCAACTGTAACCCTGTGTGACGAAAAGAGCTGAGATATGAACTCCCGTGATTGCTTCTACAGTGGAAATCTTGACAGAAGTGTAAGTCTGTTAGAGTGGCACTAGGAAAATGCTCTTCTGGCTGATATTAGTATATGATAAAGAAACAGCCAAACTGATTACAAGAAAAGGTTTTACAAAAGGGTCAGTTCTACCCCTGATGTGAAAAACCAGGAGCATCATTTTCATCTGGACTTTGTGTATCCCAAAGTAATTTTTTCTGGATCCAGGAACAAAGGAAAAGATAACAGCAGCAACTGAAGAACCTGACCTCTTGTAGGGGTCTCTTGATACATGTGCAAATATCTGTCATTCAGAGGATTGTTTCATCATCCTGAAAGCCAAGGGGTACTTGCCAAAATCAGTTTCTTTTCTACTTATCTGTTTAACCTTGCTATCCCAGTGTTCATTTGCAATATTTTAAATGAATTCTGCACATATTCAAAGGCATTAGAGCAATAATAATTCTGATCTGGGCCCCAAATCAATTTGTAATTCAAAAGAGGAAAAGAAAAAGAAAGGTTTATTTGGTGTTTTTTCTTCTTTTTTGTCTCCACAAAGATAGAACTTTGGATAAGAAGCTTGTAACAAAACCTACCTGTAACCTTAGCCTGGCTGTCCAACTGTTTGTGTCTCAGTATTTTAGAGCCATATGTAAATCTTGGGTCTCAAAGTTCCACCTCAAAGGTGATAGAGAATAGCATGGCATAAAGCCATCACTGGACATCCATTTTATTCAAGGGATAAGCAGGTGATGGAGTTGTGGCGACTGAGTGTAACAGAGTGAGCATCTTCCAGGCTGCTCCTTTCTTTTTGTACAGACTTGAAACAGTAAAGATTCCCCCTTATCACCAGGAAAATGATTCCAATGCCTAGTTTTCTCAACTGCTAGTTTGAAAAGAACTGTTTTAATTCTGGGGAAACTTGTCTCACTTCATCTCTCAGCTTTCTTTTTTCCTAGATTTTGTGCTTTCAAGAACCATCTGGTATTAGAATTTTTTCCCTCTTGTTGAATGCATTTCAGTATCTCCTGATTAACTAGATTAATGGAATTTGTCAAATTTCTCACTGTGAGGTAAAGCCTTCTTACTTTTTTAGTGTTGTGTTTATTAAATTAATACAGGAGTGGACATAACATTTTCTTGAAAGGACTCACCCTGTGGTGAGTTCACAGGACTGCTGGACTTGTACCTTTGCAAGTTGTAATGTAGAATTAATTAGTTCTTAATTCCATACAATTTAGACACTGGAGGAAACTGATGCCTTTTACCAAATTTCCTCGGTTAATCTCTGAATGATGTGCCCAAAAGAGTAAAGGAAACTTAGAAAATAAAACCCTCAGTGGATGAACCAAATAGTCAGAAGTCTCATCAGATGTTAAATACGGCTTCAATTTTAATCTTTAAGCACTCTTGGCCAGCAGAAAGGAGGTATTCAGAGGTTAGCTGAACTTCTGATGACAGCAGATTCTTAAGTAGCTGCAAACCTGCAATATATTTTGCTCATTCTGGTGGAGTGGGCTAATTATGAAACCATGTGGGAGACATTGGAATACTATGTTAGACATATATTTGATGTGGAGTGATGCCTTTTAAACAGAATTTAAAAAATCAGTCATAGATCAATCTCAGCTTGGTAAAATGTGTAAAGAAAGTTCCTAAACTCAAAAATGAAACTGGACTCATTACTGAAAGACCTCCCAGTAAAAAGAGAAAGCTGACAAATTTTGACTGGGAAAGAACTGAGCCGAGACTACGGAGTGTGTGACAGTGGGAGAGATGCTCAGCTGGGTTAGTGAAGGACTCAGACTTAACCAACTAAATGCTCTTATGGGATGGTATATTACTAATTGTTTCTTTCTTTGTTAGGCTAGCCTCTCCCTAATCCCCAACATGCTCTCAAAAATAAGTGAACTTGATTTTATTGTAAGTTGTGTAGAAATTACCACTACATGTCTCATTAATTTTATCTGAAAGTTGAGAAGCACTTTAGGGTAGCTACAATTTCTTTACATAAAGGTGAAGTGTTGTCCATATCATGTTCTCATGAAGAATAGGCAAGGAAGGGGTAAAAAGCTGTGGTGGCTATCATTATTAATCTTTACTTATTTTTGATATGTATCTATGAAGAGCTTTTCCATTATTTTGCTGAGGCATCATGTCAACCTGCATCAAATTATTTCTTCATTCCCCATTTGTTTGCCCTCCAAAACGTTTTTTGTTGCTTTCTTCCTCTCCTTCCATTTTCTTCCCCATTCTCTGGAATTTCTCATGTTCCAAAAATTGCTAAACTTAGAAGGAATGCTTTAGACTTCCTGTGGTTCTTACAGGGGGAAATTGCCTGATGTTGCAGAGTTAAGAGCACTGAGTTACTTTTTACCTATTCGGACCTGTACTTCTGAGGGCTCTCAGTGAAAATGAGGGACATCACCAATTCAGAAGCCAAGAACACTTTTGCAAGTCATCCCAGTGTGTGGTTCTGTAAGTGACTGGTTTCCCATCTTGAAGACCAGAGCCAACACCATTGGCAATAATATTGTTCCAGGGTGAAACAGCAGAAGTGAACTCAAAATTGACTGTCACATGGCAATGAGTGGTTTGAAGCTTTTTGAAATAATTTCTAATCACTGCGTGTGTATTTTTAACAGAGTTTAAAGCTATAAAGAGTGAGAACTAAAAATTTGGATTTCACTGTGTCTAACAATTGGCTAAAGTTGTTGGACTTACACAGAAAATCACCCTTCATAACACATAAACTGAAGGATATCAGTGTAGTTTTTTTCTGTTCCTTATAACTTATCTAAAGCTCTTTGTAAGTACAGGATGTCACATCTTACCGTTTTGAGAGATGGCTCTATAGGTGTAGCAGATTTTAGGATCCTTTGGAGGTTTTTTTCATTATAAAGAGGTTTCTCAAGGCCCTTCAAACAACTGTCATCCATGTAATCCTTGTTGTCTTTAAATTATGATAACATTCCTTCTTGTCACATCCCACAGACCTAATGAAAGGCAAAGATTAACCACCTGGGCCATTTACTGCTAAGTGCTAATAACTGCAAATCCAAGGGAAAGGCATTGCCCACTTTGGCAGGGTACAGCAGTGACTGCACTTCACAGACCTGCCCATTAGCCCCTTAATCCAGCAGAGCGTGAGCAGGACAGAACTTGTTCCTTCCAAAGCTGGACAATAATTGTGGTTGCCATATTTTCTCATTGCAGTAGATATGTTTTCATTAACATTCCAGATGGATTCATTTCCATTCTGCCTTCTCTTGTTTGATTAACTCCAGCTTTGTAGCTTCTCAGAGGATGGGTTGTATCTCAGCATTCTATTTAGCCCTTCAGATATTCCCTTCTTCCCTTTTTTTTTTTTTTTTTTTTTTTTTGGTAAAGAAAACTTTTTGAAACTTGATGTTTCTTTTTACAGTATTTTCTAGAGGCTTAAAGCTTTAAGACCAACAACATTATTACATCAGTCAAGTGCCAGCAGGAAAGTCTCTTAAAAAAGAAGGGAATAAAGTAATCTATAAACCACCTTGACTAATGTTTGTCAGACCAAAGAAAAGGAAAATTTAGCAAATAGAATTTTTAAGGACTGGGGAGGGGGGCACGGTGGGAGGAAGGGGGTTATTTAATAAAGATCAGGAAATTCAGAAGAGCTTAGAAAAGAGGTTTTTTCCAGATGTTGTAATGTGAGGAGGACCACATGCTAAGTTTATTTGCAGGAATTCATCTCGCAGTGATTTCTGTGTTATGGAAGGATTTTGTTTTTGTATTTGTTTCCATAAACATCTTGATTTAAATATTTCACAAATATCAATTGCAAATGTGTTGAAACAAGAATAACAAAGGGCAGTTATGAAAAGCAAATTTGAATGTTTTGTTATGCATGATAAATTTCCCTATTTCTGTCTTGACCTTTCAGAGAAGTGGGCAGATGCCCCTGAAGGCTCTGGTCTTTGTCAGGGTTTTGTGGAAAAAAACAAAAGGTGGGGCTGAGCTGGGGAAAGGGGACCATGAACTCTTCTGGCAGGAACGAGGGAGCAGCAGTTGTGGAGCATTAGAAGAATATAAGGGCAGGGAGAAAGGGAGAGAAGGACCAGGCCTTGCAGAAGCCCAGGGATGCTGAGGTGAAATGGCTTGTGCTGGCGTTAAGGCTCTTTAATTCTTCAGCTGAGTATTCCTGGAATGGGAAAAGGAAAGAATCACAGCTACCACTCGCTTCAGAGCCTTTGTTTAATAACCAGGGCTGCAGGCAAGAGGTGCTGGGGGGCTGCTGCAGAGCATAATGATCATGGAATGGCAGGCAGCCCTGCCAGACATCCCTGCCTGGCACAGCCTCTCTGCTCTGTCTAAATCCTGCCCAGGATGTCCTCAGCAGCTCAGTCCTGTGCCACTGCCTGCTCCCCAGGAGCCTTCCAGTGCACAAGTGTCAGGCCTTGCCTCGAATCAAGAAAAGGAAAATTCCACAAGTTTCCCTTGCAGTGCAAATGTTCAGTTGCATATTACAGTGTCAAACATTGAGATGAGGCAAAATTAAACAATAGAGGGTATAACACAAGATCCATTTTACAGAAATTAAGATGCCACATCTTGTAATTTTTTTCCAAATCCTGTATTTTTATATCATTTACATGATAATAATAGTCCAGAATATTTTTAATAAGCTAAATTCTTTGTATTATAAGATCTCTTTTCTTCAAGGTATTTATTTTAATAATTTAATTAACAGTCACAGGGTGAATTTTTTTTGTGCTAGCAGCAGAGCCACCTTCATTTGAAAGGCAGAGATAACTTGGCTTCAGAATTAGGTAGGTACAAAGGGCTGCAAATTTTCACCTTTTTTGTTTTGTTTAAGCTGTAGGTAAAAACTGATCTCGGTGTTCTTTGTTTAAACAGCTCTGATGAATTCTGTTTGTCTCAAATAGGCAGCACAGTACCCAGCAGTAGACACCATACTCTTATCTAAGGATATGGAAAGACACAGATCATGTTGTATTATTTGAAAAATGGTGTGTAATTATGGAAATAAAGAAAATGTTAGAAGGGCTGAGGCAGTGTCACATGTACACATCCAGCTTTTGTTTTCTGGGAATTGTTGGGGTTTCTCCAAGCGTAAATTCTTCACTTGCAGAGTTATGAGGCTCCTTCAAAAGGATGAACCAACTGTCTATTATTCTTTCCCAAAAAAAAAGGAGACGATTTCCCTATAAGGTGGGCTTTCCAGCATGTTCAGTACTGCATGCCTTACAAATTTTCTGAAAGAGTTTAAATCCCCAGACCTTAAACTAGCCCCCAGATAAACCACACACCAACTTTCTGTGCAGTTTTCTATTTCCAGCACATTATTGGCCAAGGAGGAACTGTCACATCAGTATGAACAAAACAAGATTTTTTTTATGTCCTTTGCTAGGCTTGGCCTTGAAATAATATTGAGGCATAAGATATATTTGATTAGTATATTTTATGCTGCTTTATCACTGCTGACAATAAATGTACTTGATATCGGGCAGCTACTAACTGAAAATCTGAGTGCTTAGGAACCTGCATGTTCTCTTGGGAGGCACTGAGTTTTAAAGCCAATGTCCCTTCTACCATCTGTGACTGGCCTGCTTTATGTCAGGGTTCTCTCTGAAGAGGTCTGGAGAGCTTTAGGAAGCATGGTTTGGTCAACTTCTGTCTATTTATGGGAAGAACAGCATTATCCTAAGTATGTGGACCAAGAGTACTTTAATCTGTATTTGACAAAGTATTAGACATAAACTCTGAGTTTAATTTTGGGTTCCTCACCGGGAGCTGTGATTCGCAGAGATGAATTGTTATTGTGGGAAATAATCTTGTAAAGGGGCCAAAAATTTAAAACCCAGCCCTGAAACTGGTTTTGGAATCCCAAAAGACTGTTGCTTTTGAATAAACAGTTGTAAAAGAGCTCAATGGGAAGCCTTATGTTTTTGAGAAGTCTCAGATGTTGAGACTTAAAAATCATGTAGCAACCTTCTTGTATCACATGTTGTACCTTCTGATAATTAATGTGGCTCAGCATAGCTCTCATTAAATTGTATATAATTTGTACAAGAGCCAAAGGATTTGAGTTGTTCAGTTGGAAAATCCTACGTGGGCTCATCCTAATTACAACTGCTGTGTCTATATTTACAGTGCCCCTCAGAATTAAAGTTTTTTAAATGCTACCAAGAAGTTGGGCATTTTTCCTGTTTGTGCTCTTGTGGCATCTGAGGGCCCTTGGAGAGACACCAGGCAAAGGCCCAGTGACTGGTTACAGAAGGTGTCTCCTGGTGCTTATTGCTGTTCTGAATCAAAACTGTCTCAGTATCAGGGTGGGATGTTGGTGTTGGGAAAGGGATGGTCAGAAGAACCCGGAATTGGGTATTTAAGATGTGACGTAAGGTAAGCTCAAGTTTCAAGGCTCAAATCAGACATTACTTAAACTTCCATCTTCCACTTGAGCCTGAGTGCCAAAGCCTGGGGCTGTTGACAGGCACAGGGGTGTGTCTTTCTGGCCTTTACACAATTTTGCAAGGAACTCAGTTCTGTCTTGACAGAGCAAAAGAAGGGTGAAATTGTGACTATTCCCCCACCTCCCCCACCAATGGAATTGTTTTCTAGCCAGCCATTCCCCAGCTACTCTCCTGCTATGAGATTCAGTAATTTGTCAGAGGTCTGTTGTAGTCCAGGAACTGAGCCAGACTCTGTGTGCCAGTGCAGGGTATTAAGCCCACAGCAATTCCTCATTTGCCTTTTGCTGTAGGACGTGGTGTGATCACCTAAGGTGTACAGTATTATCCATATTTTTTGAATTACTAAGGAAAACTTGGAAATAAACGATGAATTTTAGTTTCCGGTATTTATAAAGTATTCCCCTCCCCATCCTGTAATTATATCAGCCAGCAGTCCAACCATTCTCACAGAACTCTAATTCCATATGCATCAGTGAAATAAATGAATGCGTTCCTGAAAACTCATATCTTTATATTGCCAGACATTTGCCTTACCTAGGTAAAGATAGGCTCCTCCTAATGCGGAGCCTATTCTCTGAGACAAAATTAATCTCCAGAGTTTGGTCACAAAATGGTCATATTTAACTGGGACACAGGGCTTAAAATGCCCCCATCTTATCAGTACTTCTCAGTACAACTTTGTACTTGCATTGTTTGCTCTTGTTAATAAGAACTTTCCTAAAGCTTAAGACTTGAATAAATGAATATTTAATTAAAGTAGAATGGTAAACTATCCAAGGGTTTGTGAGTGTCTGGGGTTATCCCTTGGTTACTACATCTCTGAAAGTTCACTGTGGAGCACAGATTAAACCACCAAGCATTTATTTAAATGTTGTGACCTGCCAAATAGACTCGTCAGGCAGCTGGAGACATAGATTCAAGTGTCTCTAGGTCTGCTTAGAAACACAGCACAAATCTGCAAAGCGATTCTTTACCAGCGTGGTAGAGGTGGGACTTCAGAACCCGTGTCTTCAAACAGAAATGGGTCACTTATTTCTGAGCAACCTGACCTGGCTGAGGATGTCCCTGCCCATTGCAGGGGGGTTGTACTGCCTGTCCTTTAAAGGTCCCTTCCAACCCAAATCATTCTGTGTTTCTATGATTTCCAACTCTGTTAGCAGTGTTACACCTCAGCTTCCTCTGTTGCTGTAAAACCAGCATGGGTAATCCAGGAGGAATATTATCTGGCTCAGCCAAAATGATGGTTGGGGTGCAGGGTTTCTTTGGGAGAGGTGTAGGATGAGAACATGCTGTGCTTTAGTTAGTTCATGAAATTTATTTCAGGCCACTGTTCTGATAGTACCCTTTCCAAAAGGGTGCCAAAAGTCCTTTACTAATTCCTCCACCAGGCCAGCTGGACAGAAGAGCTGGAAAGAGCAGAAGGACCCATGTGTAGGGCTGGAGAATATTATTCTTCATGGAAAGGATCAGACCGACAGAAGCAGGATGTTTTCTGTAAACTATGTTTTGACCAGATTTTCCTTAAACAGCATAGTGGTGATTCTTCTAGCAGTCAGCACTTCTGTAATGCCTTCTGTTTTCTTTCCTCTGGTTTTTGTGTTTGGTTTTTTCTAATTATTTTTTAATTTTATTTTTATTTTTGGTTTTTCTGTAGTCTATAAAGTCTAGTTTGACATTAGACTTTTTAGCTGTTCATCTGGTTACATGAAGCAGAAAGGGAGGGTTTTCTTTCAGAGTTAAAATATTGCTTTGTTTTGAAACAGTGTTCTTGGATGAATTTTCACAATGCTTCTTCAAAATGTTTATAAAACAGACACAAGAATTATTTTTATGAGATTTTTATAGAAATTTACTCTCAACATATCAGAAGTTTTTTTTTTAATTCTTAGAATTTGTATCAATTTACTCATCTTTCTTTAAGAGTCTCAAAGTATTTTGTAGTGAACTTACTCTTAATCACAAATGAAAAGATGCTCTCTTTTCCCCAGGTGCATTGGTAGAGAATCTGGATTGTGTGTACAAGGAATATAACCTTAAATGGTACATTAGGACCTTAATTTTGAATTGTGAGGCCCTTCATCCTGGGAGGATGAGCAGCCCCCAGGCACTGGTGCAAATGGGGAAACTGAAGTAAAGCTCAGGACTTTGGCAGTAAGAAAACTTGATCCCTCAATCTCTGCCAATGAGCTGGTGTGATTTAAAGTTTCTACTCTGATTTTGTTTTCCTGTATGCGGAGCCAGGGTGGCCCAGAAGCCCAGTAATCAGCAGAACCTGGCTGGGAGGTAAATCCCCTTCACGGACTGGCATCTCTGCACTGTCACAGCTTCTCAGGGAGATTACAGGAGAATGATGTCTTGGATGGTTAGTCAAGCTTGACAGCTCTGTGGTAGAGCCAGTTACAGAATCTATTGCACAACTTGAGCATTTCTGTTTAATTCTAAGCACGGAGACAAGCCAGAGATACTCTATCTGAAACTTGATTTTAGCTCGTTATGGTTTCATGCACATGTCAATATTCCCTGCTCTGTAACGGTAATCAATAGCTAGAGAAAAAGGTAAATTTATATGAAAAATTATTTATCAAAATGTTTGTTGTACAAATTGTTCTTTCCTAGGCTTCCACCAGCAAATGATATTTATTGACTTTAATTGAATATGATTGCATTCTGTATTCTAGGCAGAACAATTTTTTTGCTACTCTCTGCCTCTGTATTTGCTTTTCAAATTCAATTTTCTATACCAAAGAGAGTGAGAAGGCTATTTAACACAATGGTACTTACTTAGAATACTGATTATATAGTGTTCTCTGTCCCCTTCCCATCTCTGAGACACTTTATTCCCTGATGAACTATATCAGTATTAAAAATCATAAGCTGTGTCAGTAATAGACAGCTGATAGGCTTTATATAGGGAAAAAGAACTTCTTTCAGGTTTTTTCATCATGATAGACACATAAATTAGGATTGAAATTAAAAAATCCTCAGGGATATTTTCTTTGTTAAAAAATGCCTCCTTACATGACTTGGTTTAGTTATTTTAGCTCTATAAGTAAAGTGTATTGCTTGTTGTAAATAGCATATTAATTGATGTTAATGGGAAGTAGCTGTATTGCAAATAGTTTGTGCTATGGTGTTATCATTTTACCCTCCAGCTACAAAATTTATTGATGTGCTGGGCCAGCATTATGCACTGAAATGTTGTTACTTCCATTACAGACACTGAAAATGGAGTGAAAAAGTGTGCAGGTTTTTTCAGTCTCTGCTTCTCTAAGCAAATTCTCTTCTAACTGTATTTGCTGCTACCAGGAGATGCTGTTAAAATGTAGCATCATTGCAGAAAGTATAATTTCCCATTTATGCTGACATGGGGCTCTGCAGTGGACAGTGTCATAGGAAAGTAAGAGTTCAACAGTGTCTAATAGCTGGTTCCAGTGCAGGCTAAAAGTCCTGCCAATAGGCTACAGCCTTTTTCCTGCAGGGAAAAAAAAACCTCTTTCAGTCCTTTTCTAAAGAATACTGTGAAAGTTTGGTACCTTTTGACTTTTTGATGGGTATGGAAAAGGGAGAAATTGTGTAAAGAGCTCATTATCTCGGAGCCAATTTACTGCTTGGATGGAAGTAGAAGCCCCAAGGCTCACATGGATTCCTTCCTCTGTGTTTCGTGGAAGGAATTTATTGTCCATAGCAATGGTTTGGGAGAAGGCAGGGGTGTAGTTTCACCATAACTTCCCCCTGAGAAGGAATGACAAGCCTGCAACCAAATAAAAGTCTAAAGTTGACTTTTGGTCAAAAAGGTTCTCTTTGAAGAGTGATCCACAATTCCCCTCGCTCCATACAGCTTTCTGCTTCACAGTTTTCTGGGTTGCTCAGTCCAGTTACAAGGAGTTTGTTGTCTGACAGACAACAGGTGCTTGCATGCTTCATGGAGAATCTGAAGCAGGGGAGGATTCCAGGATGTTCTCTCCAAGCCTGCTCAGGCAGGCACTGACCCGTTGAAGGCAGAGCTATAAGTGCTTTCTGAGGTGAGTCCTCCTGGTGGGGAGGGCAGGCAGCTGCTTCCAGAGCTCACCACTGTGTCCTTCCTCACACTCTGAAGTTATTTCTTCAAGCAAATGTCTATATTTGGAAAACTTTCCCCACTTGGTTCTGCTGCATCGTAATATGGAAATTCCAGTCCTTTTAGAAGGGTTCTGCCAGGGTACAATTTTGTGGTACAGAGCCATTTGCAATTAAATTCTTAATTTTTACTTAGGTTAGGTCCTTTACTTGGAAATAGGATACCCTCTACATTATCAAACACTGTTTCTATATATTCCATTAATCTAGAACTTAGCGCTGCTTTACATCATTCTGTAGTTCCCAGTGCTGGTGTAATACATGAATGTAGCATGCCTCTAGAAGGGAAAGTAACATAAGTTCTATGGTGTTAATTCCTTTAGATTTATTATATACTTTGTTTCTTTGGTTTTTTAGGCCAGTGCAGCCCTGATTTTTACTGTTCTTATAGCACGATAAAAACAAAGTAGCAGAATTGCAAATTTTGACCTTTCTGTCTTAATTATGGTGTATATTATTTTATGTGATTGAGCTTTTCTCGTTTAGGAGGAAGTTAACTGTGGTGGGGAAAGCTTGTGCTAAATGTGCTTGACAGCTTAACAACTTTCAGTCGCTGTCCTCAGATTCTGATGTGCATTTTTGTTCTGCTGTCTAATTTTAGCACCAGAAGAAGGGTGTACCATATATTGCTACCTTCTTCCTACAGTGCAGTACAGTGCATTTTGCTTAATGATGGAGTAAGATTCTGTAGCACACCAGGAACTTTGTCTTGATTTTTGAGCAAACCAGAAAAGAACTCCCTTATGTGTTGCCATAGAAAAAAGAACTGGAGTCTTTATTTCAGTACTTGACAAGTAACCTCTCTAAAGTGAGGAAATAATTGAATAATGGTTATAGATTCTCACTGTAGAGTCAGTGCATAATTTTGTATACTGGTTTTTCTTAGGTTTATATAATTATTGCATGCATCCTGATGCACCACCATCTTAGCTTGCAGATGAATAGTATTTTTCATTCTGTTAGATTTTGAGTAATAAATCCATAACAACATCAAAATGTCTGCACTGAAGACACTTTTTACAGCTTCTCTGCTTCTGTTTTTATGCTGAGTAGGTACAACCCAAGGAGAAGACACAAGCAAATGATTCCCTGTGCAGAAATTAAGATAGGAAGGATGTTTGAAGGACGAATGCCAAACACTCTTTTTAACTGTTTAGTTTACTCCAGCTACTGGCAAGTTGAAGGCTTGAAATTAGCTGAAACTAGAGAATGGTTTGAACAAAAGACTCACCTGCTCAGGGTCATGTAAGAAAAAGTTGAGACAAAAGCATCTTGTTTTAAACAAAATGTATCTATCCAAGCTAATCCATGTGGATAACACATTTAGGGTTCTCACTGACAGGAGGTCATAGCCGTCTGTATTTGATTGAATAACATTGTATCAAAGTCAACATGCACAGGGCCCACCAGAAGTTATCAGAATTATCATTTCAATTAAACAGATGGCTGAGGAATCAAATGAAGAGCCTTTGAGTGATGGCTACGGAATCAATAATGTCTTTCTGAGCTTTATTGATTTATCTTTGTCCAGGCACTAGAATTGATTTATGTCTCTAGCTTTATTTTGATAAGTCAATGATAGCTCAACTATTCCTAAATTAATGTCTTCTTTTTGTGGGGCTTACATTATTTTTTTTCTCCTGATGAAGAAGACAGAATTTTACATCTAGCCAAACTGATTTTACTAAGTAATTCTGTGGCTAACAGAGCATCATAAATCAAGCAGAAGGATGGTCTCTGCAGTTTCACATGGAATGAATGACTTAAAATTGTGGAAAAGGCATTTATTTATTTAACCAGTCAGATAGTATTGCATTTTTCCTCTGTGCCAACAGAGCAGTTGACGTTTGCAAGCAGACAGGATTCTTGCTGTGAAGAATGCAGTAGTGTGAGGATTGTAATGTCTTTCCACAAATAACAGGGAAAAAGAAGAGAAAAATGTCTGTGTGTGTGAGAAGGAGAAGAAAAGGACAGGCCAGCTCCACAACTAAGCTGCTTTTGCCATATGGTGCATTCCAAATGTATGTGAAAAGGCACTACATGTGGAGCTCAGTCTTGTGCTGTGGGGAACAGAACCTGCTGTGGTACCAGCTTGCTTTTTGCAATCCCAGACAGCAGGGCTGGTCTTGCTGCTATTAGAAATGTCCATATCAGTAAAAGTTTTCTTTTCCAGGTCATTGAAATATTGGCAATAGTTTTACAAGCCTGTAAAATAGTTTTACAAGCATTTCACAGCTGCTTGCTTGCCTTTTTCTTTTACAAGATGTACCCTTAAAAGCTCTTAGAAATAGTTCTGGGGTTTCTTCTACCAAGTAAGAATGAAAAATAGCATCAATAACCAACCCTTCTCCCCATGATCTCTTTTCTGCAATTTTTCTCACCACCAAACCCAAGTAAATTGTTCAGTAAATAGTGAATAATTGGAACCTGTGACCAGATCTGATGGTAAATGAACCCGAGAGCTCTGAGGCAACAAGAAGTTATATTTGAGGCTTAGATTTTTATTGTTCTAATAGTTAGATCATAGTAGCTCCAACAGGACCTAGCCAAACTGTGCCTCCCTGCTAGGTCAAGCTTTAAAAGTCTTGGTGAGCCTTATACAATATCATATTATGTATATCATATTTTATTCTTCCTGGGATCTTCATGTATCAAGCAGAACATGGCTACAAGTGTCTTCAACTGTTTTAATCCATGTAGATTGTTTTAGAAATGGAGAGGAAAAAGTAGTATTGAAATGCAATGTGTTTGGAAGGAATGTCAGGAGACCTGGGCCATCATTCTAGCACTGGCTGATGTCAATAATCAGGTAAAAAACTTCATTTCTTTTCTCTTCGTCAGTGATTAAAAGAATAAGTAGGCTCAGAATTGCTAACTCCTACCTGTTTTTAAAATTCCTGTAGTTATGGTAGTAGCTTAGGATCTCAATTCGTTTGAGCATATAGGTTCCTCTCTTTAATTACCTTTAGCAGGGAAAGCTTTGTGGTTTAATTTGAGCCAGGTTTTTTTGAGGTCATAAATTCAAAACCCTGTTGTTACTGAGTAGGCAGAATAGAACTGTTATGTTAAAAAAAAACCAAAATCAACTTTCAAGGCCAGAGAAAAAGCGAATTGTTTGACCTTAAAGGAAAAAAACAAGACATGGAAAGAAAATGTTGAATTTGAGAAATTAGAAGGAAAAAAGACTTTTTCCACCAAAACACAGGGTTCTTCAGGAAACTCAAACCACTGTATCTTTGGTTGATTTTTCATCATAATTATAATTATTAAGTGGCATTTGAGACTTGTGTAACTCAATATTCCAGATTAGTTTTTCTATGAAAACATATAACTCTAATCAGAAGATCTAAATTCAGCAGGAGCATTGTATATAAACCTACATATTTAAGAGTTTATTTTATCATTTAGTGATCTCTTGCTGTTGAATGCTGACTTTATTTTTTTTATATACTGGATGTATAATTTCTTTGCTACTCAGGGCAATAAATATATACTTATACACACACACAGAGACATCTTTAAAGTTTTAGCCTTTAGAGACTCAGTTAATGGTAGTACAGAGATTTAGAGGGGGACATTACCCAGAGGTGTAACAGGTTTTGCAAGGTTTTTCTCCATATGCATGTATTTTCTGCCCAGTCAAGTCCATGATCTGAAAGTAATCCTGCCTTCTGGGGTCTCAGAAAGCTGAGTAATAAAAGGTATTTAAGCATCAATTTGAAAGTAGAGGCCCACTTGTGTGAGGGGGTTTGAAAATCTGCATTAAAGAGATTTACAATGCAAGGAAAGCCGTTGTGCAAACCCCCCTCTTATTTATTACAGCACTTTAGGATGGTCAGTCAGTTTTAACTTAGGTAATGTAGCAAAGCTATGTAGAAACACAGTAAGAAAAGGAGATAAAAGCATTCCTACTGTCACTCCAATATTATCACTTCAATCAGATTTTGAGCACAATGTAGCTGTGCTGAACCGTGGTTCAGTGTGTCAAGCCATTGTCTGGCATCAGCATCTGCATGGCTGCTATTGTTTTACTGGAGCAGCTGCCACTCAAAGCTGTGATGGAGGATGTGGAAGGCATTCCAGAGTTACACTTGCATTGTGCTACACAAAGAGACCTATTGGGATAACTCCCCCCACATTTGGTGTGGTTTTTTAATTTTTTTAAACTTTACATGACTTTAATACAAGAAATCTTTTATTTGAAATATGGGGCTGGCTGATAAGCAGGATTGTGGAGATGAAAATTACAATACAGAAATGTCTAGAGATAAAAAGATCTGTGTGACAGAGCATAGATGTACAAGTTGTACTTCTCATCATTTCTGCTGGTGGGTGGACATAAGCAGTGTAAACTGAAATCTCTGGTTCTTTATAGAGATATTTCATTCATATGTGAGTGCTGGGTTATGCATGAGGGAAAATAAATTTGTTAAATTTGTAAATTAAATTTGAGAGAAAATGAATACAGGTTTGTAACCTTCTGTATTTGGGCTGTTAGAGAAAGACAATAGAGGCAGCTGGGAGGATGGTAGATGTGGGGCTGGATGGAGCTGAGTGGTTGGCGTTCAATAATCAGCACTGGTAGGCCAAGGGGAAATGAGTTGCAGGAAGAAATTCTTCACTGTGAGGGTGGTAAGGCTCTGGCACAGGTTGCCCAGGGAAGCTGTGGATGTCCCAGCCCTGGAAGTGTCCCAACCTAGGCTGGATAAGGCCTTGAGCAACCTGGGATAGTGGAAGGTGTCCCTGCCCGTGG
>VXAC01000048.1:271901-290461 GCA_013399225.1 Rhipidura dahli
GGGGTTGGTATAAAAGGAACTTTAATGTCCATACCAAGCCCTTAACATTCCATGATCTGAGCACAGGAGCTAGTTAAAATGAATGCTCTCCAGAGGTCCTTTCAACTTCTGTGGTTCTTTGAAAAAGAGAATCAGGCAGGCTTTTAATTGTCCCTAACATGCCATGCATTTAATGTTAACTTTAGTTTTCCATTTACTTTAGTGCCTTTAGGAAGATAAGTTTCTGCTTTCGCTTAGTGCCTTACTGACCACAGTGGTCAGCTGGGGAAGGTCTGTTTCCCTCAATGTCCTCCAGAAGTGGAAGGGACAACTAAAATCCATAATTAGTCTCTGATAACATATAGTGGTTAAATAACTTTATTTTTCTCTGAAAATAAAAGAACCCAAACTTTGAAGGCATGCCAATGGAAGTGTTCTTCTGTGTCTCCTGAATAGCTCTTTTGTAGAATTTGAGCTGGAACAGAATGGTTCATTAGCAATGACTGTGAGACAGTGAAGCACACACTGAAAAGTTTCTCTAGACCAACTTTGCAAAAGGCAAATCTTCAAGGATTTTTTCCTAAGAAAGTAAAGGCTGCAAAGCATTTCAAGTTGTGGTCCAGGCTTTGCAAGTCCATTGTTAAAACAGTTCTTGATAAAATGCTAACAATTTGAACAGAAGGGCAATCAATCTCTCTCTCAAAAAAAAAAGTTGCCTGTCATCACAAGATTTCTTTGTTGATTGATATCTTCAGATTGTTCAAACATTGACTAATTTCTTATTTAAATATTTAGCTGCAACAATATGCTCAGTTATAGGTAACAAGGGGCCTATTGAATTGGCACGGGATTTTTTAGTGAGTTCTGTTTGGTTTGTATCATATGGAGCTAATCAAAGGTAGACAGGAGAGATTATATTATGCCTAAGCCTTGTTATTAAGTCAAAATGAGATAAATGGAATATTGAGATTTTAATTTCCAGCCCTCTCATTCCTGCTTCCTGAAGGAAAAGGGTGCATGTGGCTTAAATTTGAAATTTTTAATGGGAGGAAAAGTGATCTGGGCAGAAATTTTAGCATCAAGGGTTTGCTGACCTTTGCCATCAACCAAAGGAAGAGAAGACAAAAACCACTCAGGAAGCTGTTGCCAAACCACTTTAGTTCTGTAGGAATGGAATCACATTCTCCCAACCCAAGCAGTGTATTGTGATCTGCAGTGCTAAGAAGGTGACAAATGGTGGGACTGACAATTAGCAACCACTCTGCTGTATCAGGGCTGTGCTAATGATGTACAGTGTTGTTGTAGGACCACTTGCATAATTTCATAGTTCTTATGTGTCACTGTTACAGTTCATTTTCATGTTTCTTATTAGACCAAACTGAAAGAGTGGGGTCTAGTTTATTTCCCTCCTTCTAATGATAATTTCATCCTTTGGTTTCTATTATTCTGGGCACTCAGAGCACTTCTAGCATGTTATCTCACCTGGATTTTGGGAGAGACCACGGCAATGCAGAGATTTGTATGAAATTCTATGGGTTGGCATGTTTCAGATTTTAGATTAGTGTAATTTTGATAATATTGTCTTACTAAAGAAGAATATTAGAAGGGACAATTATGTCAATTGTAACTGCTAATATAATTTCAGTCTGAAGAGAGTGCACAGGGATGTGAGGCCTTGAAAACTTTATTAGTGTAAGGCCCTTATACAGTATGAAATCTAAGGGTCTACCTTGGTTTCACTGGGAATGTGAAAAATAAAATCCACAGGGGAATCTTTGACAGTGAGATATAATGTGGACTAATACAAAATAGTGCATATCAGAAGGTACAACTTGTACAAGTACAGTATCGAATCAATTTTAACTTCATGTGGGAAAGACAGGAACATTTCTATAGGCACCTCGTTGTACCATAGGGACAATAAAAACCACAGAGTCTAGGCTGTTATAAAATCATGAAATGGAGATGGGAGCATAAAATGTGATAGCACTATTTATATGGCAGTGCACTTGGTCTTTCTTTGAATAATGTGCTCAGTGAGGCATCCTTTGCCAAGACCCTGAAGAGGAAGATGGAAAACAGAAAGGAATGAAACAGAAATGAGAATATGTCTGTTGCTGCTGCTTTCTCAGTTACCTGTTCCTGTACAGAGCAGGAACAGGCTGAGCCCCTGGGTGTGGTCCATCACTGCTCAACCACAGAGCCATGGCATGGCTGTATTACCCTGGGGGAGCTGTTATTGCTTATGGCCTGTTCCTTCCACTTCTGTGGAGTCTTGAAATAGTTAATAGAAGAGGCTAGGGCTCAGAGAGCAGCTGAGGGCATGTCCTCCAAAAGTGGTGGTGATGGTAGAGCAGAGACAGGGAAAGGAGAGTGAGGGAAAGGATGACAGAGAATTACAGGAACAGTGAAGGTTGCCTGACTGTTCTCTTTACCAGGCTCTCCAGCAGAAGAGTGGATGAAATCCAGGTGCAGTAAAAAGGAGGAAGGAACCAGAAGTACTTGTTTACTCTTTGGAACATGGTGTGCTTTTGAGATAGGTCAAGGAGGGATTTTTGTGTGTTTGTAGAAACCATCAGGGTTTTGTGGTTTACTGATGTTAGAAAGTTCGGCTTTTCTTGCATTGGTATGGTGAGCTTGCTCCTTTTAGAAGTATTTGCACAAACACTCAGGTTTGAGTAGCTGAGTGATTCATCTTATAGTCCATTCCACAACTCAATTACAATTGAACTGATGTGCTTTTCCCACTCTGTACCTGTCTCAGTGATAGTGCTGACAGTCTTCCTAATCAGATAGGAAAGCCCATTTCACCCCAGAAATAATGCAGAAATATCCTTTGTTAAAAGGATGTTATCAAAGCCAGGCAGAGAGCTCTGTTCCCACTGCCTGCTCGCTGTCTGAATGCTCTGTAGAGTGAACCCAGGTGCAGGGTTTATAGCTGGGACATGTGCAGTTGGCAGGGAGCCTGCAGGTGGCAAGCACAAGGCTGTTTTATAGCCATAGCTGGGGTTTCAGCTGTGGCTGCTTTTGGCAAGCCCAGGCTCAGCCCTTCACTTCAGTTCCTGAATCAGATGTTCAATCATATCTGATTTTTTTAAAGAATTCTCTGCCTTTACAGAATGCAGTCTTGGCAGGTGTTTATTGTGGTAGTTTGAGGCTGGCTACTGTTTTTGATCTCTGGTCCTTGTTCTGACAAAATAATTCAGATAGATGTGAAAACATCAGCTTCTGCCTTCAACGGTGCATCTCTTATTTTGAAAGGGGTAATACAAGCTGCTGTACCAAGGCCTCTACAAAAAGACAAGTTCATTGCTGTAAGTGTGTTTTTGGTGACTTGCAGGCAACTAACTGGTCAGGGATTATATTTCTGATTATCTCTTTGATTTAGTTAGAATAAAAGCACCAGTGACATTGCCAATGACCCAGATGTTTGAAAAAGCTGTAGATTAATATATTGAGGTCTGTACCTCCAAATCCCACAGTATTACATTAACACGCGTTCAGAAGCTGCAGAATTGGATTTAAATCCAGCTCTTGAACCCCCTTCATAATCCCATTTTGTACTTGGAGCGCTGAAAATAATGGTAATGCAGCTGCTGCAAGAGTGACTGTGTGAGCGTTTTTCACATTAGGAAGGCTTTTAATAAAGTAAAAGTGCCTTAACTGCAGAAGCATCTTTCCTTCTTTATTGCAGCTTTGAAAGCAATGAAAAAATTCCTAGTATTGTAACTCATCGTGGGCTGGAGATTGGTGGAAAAGGGATATGGTCTCTGACTCACAGACAAGTACAAGCTCCACATATTAAGACCTCATTAAAGATTGATGATGTTTACATCATTCATGGTTACTTTCAATTTTTGTTGCACACAAACTGTCAGATGGCATTACAGATGAAGATCAAGCGTGAGAGCAGTGATTGCATCCACCTCAATTTTGATTCTGGAGGGTTCCTCAAAAGGACAAAGGGGAAAAAGCAACTACAGGTATTTCGAAGGAAATCCTGAAGAGGGTTAGTGTATCAGGTGCTAAATTCCTCAGCAAGTGTCATTAATACATGTAAATGCAGTAGCTTACAGCCAAGGATGGTGCTCCAAAAGGGAAAAACATATAAGGTAAGTATCTTAAATGACTTTCTGTTGGCTCCTCTTTCCAGCATAAAGGTTTTAGGGTTTTTTTTTTGCCAAAAACAAGTAAATACAAGGAAATACAGGTAAATACACCTGAAAAAGCAAGAGGAAGGGGTTATTAGGGTTGAGGGAGTCAGGGTTTCCTGTTTCTTCCTGACGGTGTCTCCTCCAGGTAGCAAAAGTTACATCCTTGGGGTCGTTGTCTGCCTGTGAGGATTGTTGTTCTTTTGATTTTGAGTTTTTTGATGGAATGTAAAGTTTAACCCCCTTTTTCGGGATCCACCTTAGGCCTGAGGGTGTGGACACACACCCATATCCATGTCCCCAGGTGATTAGTTGGTAAGGTCCTTGGACCTGTAACATCCTCTTGCTGTGCTGCAGGCTTGGCACACTTCTTGGATGTTTGGTGAACGGGCTCCAGTGTGAGAGAATGGAGAAGCAGCAGTGGGCACTGCAGGTGTGATCCTGGAGTAACAGTGCTAAATCAGACAGGCTTCCTTGTGACTCACACTGCTGATTTACCTCTTGGTGGTAGAACCAGAGAATGGGGTTTCCAGTACAGGTGATCCTTTTCAATGCTGATTTACCATCTGCTAGGAGCAGGTGGTGTTTCCCTTTGAATGTGTTTCTATTGTATGTAAGGGAAGTGATGAATTTCCTTCCAGGACATTTTGTTCAAAGAAAAGTTAATAATCTGCATATTTTTCAGTGGGTACAGGTACCTGCCAGGGAACCTGAGTGAGGGGGGTCGGTNAAATGCTGAGAACAAGAGTGTGATGTAGGCTGTTTTTCATCAAGAGGCAGATCTTTTACAGGCAGTTATTTTGCTAGTAGAGGATGGATGAAGATATATGGAAGATGAGGATGTATGGACGTCAGAAATGGGGATTACAGATCAGCTGTGTAGTTTTGTGTTGCAAAGCCTGTGAGCACAGAAAGAATTACCTGTTAACTGTGGACAGCCAGGGTCAACTGCTCAAATTCAGGCCTTGCTAAATCTGCTAGGTTTTTGAGCAGATTACCATTTTAGAAGTTGATGGCTGTTATGGATCACTTCCAACAGCTACTGAAGGGAATAGTGTCTCCTCTTCCTTTTGGGAGACATTGGAAAGAATAAAAAACCCCAAAATGCAACATATATACATTTCTGTGCTGAGTTTTACTTGCCTTATGAGGACTTTCCTCTGAAATAGAGGGTGGATTGACTATATTCAAGAGACAAGAAAATGAGAAAGAATTAGCATGAGTTAAATGATGGTTTTTTCCTCCCCCTGCGTGGATATTTGGGTGGAAGAGCCTGGTGAGCATCTCAGGTTGTTCATGCGCAGCTCAGAAGTCTTGCTTGGCTCAGCCCTATGCAGATGCTACAGTTTGTCTGTCACACATCTGGAGTGTTGAGATGCAGCTCCTGGCAGCATCCCCGAGCTGACACCTGATCTGAAGAGCCACAGGTACCTCAGCAGCACATCTCTTCTTCTGGCTGTGCCCTCTGCTCTTCCTGAGGAGAGCATGGGGCTGTTGCATTTGAATTCTGCTTGTGCCTTGGCAGTTCATCCTTTCATTCACTTCTTTCTAACGTGGATTTTCTCTCCAGTGAACAGAGGTCAGAAATGAAGCTACAAATGTTGAAAAAGCAGAGCTGGTAGTTCAGCTCCTTCATTCTTTTTGTGTATCACTTTGGATTAAATCTAGTGTTTTGCTTGTGGCCACAGCAGAGCATTTGTGCTAAACAAAAGGTGTTTAGTACAAAAACCAATGGAAGTTGTTTTACTGAATCACTTTGTGATGTGGGTAATTGCTGCTAAAGGACAACATAAAGGAAATCTCTCAATAGATAGAGGTGGCAAAATTTGTTCCCTTAATGGTGGTGTTCTGATCTGTCTTGCTCAGAGAGCAGCTTAAGGCCATAAAAAAGAGGGTTTATCTTCTGAGACTCTTTTTCTTAGTGTTGGCACTCATAATTATTAATATCCCTGTTGAGGAGTAAATGATCAATTAAGTGGTAAGAAGACCACAGGTAATTATTTTAACAAGCATAGATAGATATGCATTAAACTTAAAAATGGTCTCCCATTAGTTTGATAAATGCAACTTTCTTGGTAGATGTCCTCCCCACTCAAGAATGTCAACATATGGAGATTTTAAACCACTGGTGGAGAAATCCAGCAAAGAAATTTCAGAAGTAAAAATACAAAAAATATGAAGGACTTCTTTTATTTTTGTTTGCATGACCTTTAAACTTAGATTTGTGTCTAATCAAGTTTTTGATCAATATCAACAGATAGTAGGTATTAAGGAGCTGTGTTCATGGAGCAGCAGAAACCCTTTCATTTTAAAGACCCTTCCTGGTCATTTTAGAGGCTGTCAGTGGAATCTAGGAGGCTGTTTCTATCCTGTAACTTCACCTCTGTAAGCTGATGTGAAGGGACAATGGGTTTGTAACATATGATAACTCTGGCATTCTCCTTTTTGAAGACATGAACTCCAGAAGATGTGCATGGAGCCACCATCTCCTGCTGGAGCATTTGATAAGCTCAACTTGTGCCAACTCCTCAAGGCCATGCAATCCTATTTGAAAACAACTGTCTCAAATTCTTATCTGAATTAGATACACAGCATTCAAGGTTTACATTAGCTTTTAATTTTCCAAGGTTTTCCTCTTCATATAGGGAGTGGGACAAGACTTTCAACACTTGTATCGGGACCACTGGTGCAGATGGAAATGCTGTGTTGTGTGGTTTAGTTGTACATGTTTGATTCTGTTTATATGGGGGAAGGATTTGTTTTCAATGAAAATTTCACTGACTTTTACACTTTCCTTTTCCTTAAATTTTTTTCAGAATTACATATGGTTTTAGTATTGTATACTTTTTGACTAGACAATTAATTAAACCTTTAATAGCCCACCAAAATCCATTGCTAGCTTTTAATTTTTTAGTCTCAATATTTGTCCGATATTTAGTCTCAATATTTGGCATGACTTATCCAACTTTCCTTCATCAAAACACTTTCATTTGTTTCAATTTAATTCATGGGCAGAGAATTTAATTTGGTGTTTATATCAATTTACTAAATAAAATACTGCATGATGATTTAAAATAATTTAACTCTTTTTTATTTTGGTAGGAAAGAAAGTATTAAAACCTCATTATGTGTGGAAAGTTCCAGACCACTTCAGATATTTTTTCCAGAGTTGTTGCTGAATCCTCAAAATGCGTCACTGTCTGCGTGTAGTTGTATTGGATCTACTGAGCACACTGTGCAGTCCGAGACAAAGCTTTCAGGGTGACAGTCTCCCATTGTGATGGAATAGCGTCCAGACCTTAAAATGCTGTCAACACCTAAGAGCTTACTGTACCTTTCTTTAGACAGTATGGCAGAATCCATGTTTAGGTTCATTACCTTCTTCCAAGGTGAAATGTTTCCTGTGTGGGAAAAGCTTATCTCAAATTAAAGACTGTATTTTTGAGCTGCTGTTACCAGGATATTGAGGGAAGTGCATTCACTCATTCAAATAGCATCAATAAGTCTGATGAGCCCTTATAATGAAGTGCAGTTACACTTCTATTTATGTCTTCTGTTTGACAGCTTCAGTATCTGAATGCCCACTACTGATTGATTAAATAAATGTATAACAAACCCCTTTGCTGTCAGATTTTTTAAATAGAAATCAGCAGTGTGACTGAAATGCTCACCAGCTGCTGTTGCCTGAGGTGGTGTATGCAAATATCTGTGCCTGGGCACTTTGAATCACTTTTTGCAAAATACAGTGGCATCAGCTGAAAAACATGGTTGGAAGGAGTTTGAAATTCTGTGAGGGCTTCTTCAGACTTTTCTAGATGTGGTTTATGTTATGTGAGAAGTCACACAAGGAGATGACTCGTGAAACCCAGAGCCTGAATTCCTACTGTCTTAGAACTGGACTTTTTTATTCAACTTGTGCAGCTGGTGGGTCTTGGACAAGTGTTTATAAAATTAGTGCTTAGGAATGACACAAACCTTGGGGAGCAGAAGATTTAGTACAAGCCTAAATTAGAGACTACTGAGGTTAAAGGGAGCTTCTCAATTGACTCCAGTGGAATTTGAAACGACCTGTTGGTGCTTCTGGGGTTCTGTTGCAGGGCTGGCTAAGGTCATTTGCTTAGAAACTCAAGATTATTAGTTTTTCTTTCTCTTTGTGTGTGTTTATCTCTCCTCTGAGTTATTCCTTATGCCTGGAGATCTCCTAAACTTGTGGAGTGGAGCATGGTTCCTGCAGTTGTGCTGTTGGTCTCTCTTTTGGGGTGATGTAGGGCAGTTCCATGAGACAGTTCACTTCATTTGCTGTGCTTGAAAGCCGCAGCAGTTCATTTTTCATGGGGATCTACATGTGGCCTTATTCATTACAGAGACTTATCCTTCAAAAGATGCTCATTTAAACACTCTCTTGTACTTTTGGTATTTCAAATGGATCTGTATTAACTGAAGTCATAACATATTTCATTATTAAAAGGCTGGGAATCTTTTCTGTGTAGTGCATTACTGATGAAGGACTCATTTTCCTGGCTTGTTACTGGCACTGTTTTTTTGTGTTACAGAAAACTGTGTTAATATTGGTCTGAAGGCTCTAGATCTAAGTGCTATCTTATACACAATACATTAAATTGTTAACAAGGGATGTAGCAAGTAATGTGTCCCTTTCCTGTCTCATGGGAATGTTTGATTCACTCTGCAATCCATAATGCAGTGCATTGAAATATATGGTTAATTTTTAACGTTTACCTAAATCTTTTATGTAGTTATGCTTATTAGCGTAGTTCAGAAACCTGCTACTGAAGCAGTCGGTAATTCTTGTTTTACACATTTGAAGTAGGAAAAATTGAGTTTAAGAGACTTTCTCACATGCATATAATTTGGCTGGAATAGAGGCTTTTATCTGTTGTTGCAGTATCAATGAAAGGAGTGTGTGTTATCTATTTTCAATCAGTATGTCTCTGCTCACTTCAGTTTTGGTGAATTGGCACTTTCTGAGGGGAAACACCAGATTAGGAGCAGACATCTCCTTGCAAAATTTCAAACTGGATTTACATTGCAAAGCAGTTGTGATAAGTAGCAGAGAATCACCCCAAACTTCATGGGGCTGTCCTGTAAAAGAAAAAAAATCAATTAGACTTATTATCCAAAACTAAACCTGAAATGTATTGGTTTTGAGTGTAACTTGTCTTTAGGGGTTATTAGCTGAGCTGCAATACCTGTGTGCCCTGTGCATTTTCAGAAGTGTTTGAGCCTGGCTCATTGGAAGAGCCTGTGTGCAGTGTGTCATTGTCCTGTAGCTGCCACACCTTGGCAACTTGCTGGTGTCTCTTTTGTCAGTAGGTAGATTGCTTAATTATTTCAGTCTCTGTATGTTAAGCAACCTGTGGTTGCTCATTGTCTGGGTTAATCAAGATTAAAAGACATTTCTTGTTCTAATTCTGTGCTTTTATGGGAGCGTGTGTGTTTGTATGCAGTGGGTGGAGAGAAAGGAAGGGGTAGGTATCTACCAAATGTGCAGCATTGATGGCTGTTCTGATGCACTGTTGGCCCTTTTCAGAAGGTGGGCTCGAATGTGTGACTCAGGTAAAAGCTTGATTGTCCATGACAGTGGGATTAGTGCAGAGAATTTATAGGAAACATATGGAAAAGTCAGTCCATCTTAAGTAAATAACCAAGTTAAAGGAAAAGCAGCGATTCCAGTCAGTTTGGAGTTGCAGCTGAAAGTGGTGCAATTGGTTATTGCTCCAGTCAGTGGCAGTGGTTCAATACAGTGGTGTGTTAATGAGCTAATGCTTCCACACCTTGTGGGCTTGACACTTGTGACTCCCAGAGCTGTTTTTTGTGGCGTAATTTCCAATTACAGTACTGCAGACACTCCAGAAAATTGTCCAGGGGCTTGTGAGGTTTGTGGTTTAAAGAACGAGTGGGAAAAACTCCTCCTGAGCAGAAGTAGTTTTGGGGTGAGTAGTCTGATGTCCTGGGCCTGAATGCTGCAGAACAGACTGAAAAGCACTGTGTTGGTGTGCTGCTTGATGTCTTCTTGGAGAAAGTATCTTCCAGACATGTTATGAGCGGGGTGGTGATAGAGCAAAGAATAAGAAGGTGCAACTAATCCCTCTTTTTTGTTAATAGCTCAGGGTGTCCAGAACTGGAGTCTGTGGGTGAAGTGGGAATCTGGGTGATTCTCTCAGCACATCTGGTGCTGGGATGCACATCCCTTTGTGCGTCTCACCACCCCAGTTTCCAAGCAGTGCATGGAGTTCTCTGTAGCAAGCAGAAGCTAGAGCAGACCAAAATCAGAACTTCCAGACTTTCAGAAAGAGGACAGATTTGCAGGCAATTTTAAGGCTTGAAAACTGGGTTCAGTCCAAATTACTTTGGCAGCACTTTGTACCAGCTCCTAATATCCCTTCACACTGAGCTGCACAGCACTGGTGGAGCAGGTGGTGATGCTGGTTTGGGATGTAGCAAAGCTGCCACATCCTGTCTTGTAAGAGCCACTGATTCCCCTCCATAAACCCCATTCCTCAGAGGGAAGTGAAATTAGCAGACTGGCTAATTGCTCCGAGGGTACAACACTGGGGGGCACCAATCAAGGGGCAGCAATGCTGAACAGGCAGGCACTGGAGGACAATAACAGAGCTCTCATTACTGCAGAGCAAAAACTGGCTACTGACAGGAGCAGGGAGAAATGGAGGAGAAATGGTGGGAATATCCATGAAAGGGAAATTTGGAGTGAACACTAAGGGAAGCCTAAATTCCCTGCCACCCACTGGGGGTTTTAAGCTTTGTAGCTTTTTTATTATTTGTCAGGTCACTGTTTCAAGGAGTGAGCAAGTTGTTCTTCTGTTAAGGCTGGCCTTGTCTCTCTCCATCCTATCACAAAATGTGTATGTTCTTGAATAAGCTAAATTCATGTTTCCAATTCCAACTGCACTTTTTAAGATTTGAGTATTGAAGACTGTCTTTGCTTGGAAATCTGATAAATGCAACTTAGTTGTTGTATTGTTTCTTTAAGTCAAATAAAAAATCTTTATAGTGAATGAAATTCTAAGGGAATAATGAAATGGACAAAATAAAGAGAATTAAGCTTACCTCTGTCATTAGAGGCTAGGTTACCAGCAAAGATAATTGTTCCTAAACAGGCAAGTGTGAACACCATCCCAAACTAGGAGGATTAAGAAAAAAACCCCAACACCACTACTGCTCTTTAGCTAGGCTAAGCATTGGTCTTGCTTCTCTGCACACCTTTACAGGCCAATAATTTCCACTAAATTAGCTAGCCTATCAATTAAATGTCCATTACCAGGATAAAGGATTTTTTTTTTTAACTTCATAATAATTTGGCTGTGAAAGTGAGCTGCCAGATTTTCAGTGGCTTGGTCTGACATTAAGAGAGGGATACACAATGTGTTTGACCCACTCATGTTGTCTAATTTGCTTGCTCTACTGATTTTTTGTTTGTTCTTTTGTTTGGTGTTTTTTTTTTTCCTCATTAATCTTATAAGCCTCTGTGGAAAAGGGCAGCATTGGTTGTTATACACTGAATATACCGTGCTTTTCTCATGACAGGAAGTAAGGAGTCTGGGAAGAGGGTATTACCCGAACCAATAAGATCAATGCTGACACAACTCATTGTCTTGGTTTGAAAGACAGGTGTCACTCAAGGAAGGCTGGAACCTCCCCTGAAATAGAGAAAATGCAATCCCCCTTCCCTCCAAATTATTATAACTTTGAAATAAAGGCGCTTTCAGGCAAAGATGTGAGGAATAGGAATAACAGTCCTTTACTAATATATATATATATAAACCAACACAAGCAGACAGCAATAACTGACAATGACAGCTAACAGAACCCCACCCACTGTGCACCGGCGAGCAGGGCGGGTGCGATGGTTCCCCCGCGGCTGCAGGGGGCGCTCCGGAGCGAGCTCGACCCTCGCAAGGCAATGGCGGCTCGGGGTCCCGGGAAGGGACGGAACAAAGGCCTCACAAACCCCACTGGGCAGTTGGTCCGGTGTCCGGCAGAATCCTCGGGAGCAGCAGGCTGGAACAGCAGGGACGAGCACCAGTTCTGGGCGGCAGATGAGTCCGGAGCCGCAGCAGGAATCCCGGGAGCTCTCGGCAGGCAGGGCGCACGGGCTACAGTGTAGCACAGGCTCAGAGCAGCAGCAGGGACACGGTGGCCACAGCCCGACTCCCAGCAGGGCAGGAACAAAACAGGCTCGGGAATCCCGGGGCTTCTCCCACAGAAGGAAAGCAGCCAGAAATGCAGAGGTTCAGCGTAGCGTTGTCCTCACCACCACGGCAGGCAGCAGTCTCCCCTCACCTCGTGACCAACGCTGAGTGCCCACCGGCCCTCCGAGCTGAGTTCCCACCCCCAGGTGCCAGAGCGGGCAGCCTGCTTGGCCTTCCCCTTTTGTTCTCGTAATCACCCAGCCATCATTCTCTGCAACACACCCAGGGAAAAAATTCCACAACGGAGAAGAACCGAAAAGGAAAACTTTCAAACCCCAACACTCATCAATTTGTTTGCTTTACATTTCTTAAAGCTTGTTTGGTTGATTTATAGGTAGTTCCTTGTTATTACCGATAACCTTGGAGAAAGAACTGACTTGTCTGGAAAATGTCCAGTAAAGCTGAGCTGAGGCACAAATGCACTGCTTGTAAAGCTGGCTGAAGAACATTCAATCATGGAAAGTTGTCCTTGTTTCTTGGCTTTGAGACTGTGACCTTCAGGACATGTAGTCGGTGACATTTGGGATAAAACAACATTTTTGAAAGACAGAGGGTTCAGAGCTCATACAAGATTTTAGGCATACATGTCCATTCCTCTAAGAAAAGCAGATGGCTGGTGTCTTGGTTTGAAAGACAGGTGTCAGTCAAGGAAGGCTGGAATCTCCCCTGAAATAGAGAAAATGCAATCCCCCTTCCCTCCAAATTATTATAACTTTAAAATAAAGGAGCTTTCAGGCAAAGATGTGAGGAATAGGAATAACAGTCCTTTACTAATATATATATAAACCAACACAAGCAGACAGCAATAACTGACAATGACAGCTAACAGAACCCCACCCACTGTGCACCGGCGAGCAGGGCGGGTGCGATGGTTCCCCCGCGGCTGCAGGGGGCGCTCCGGAGCGAGCTCGGCCCTCACAAGGCAATGGCGGCTCGGGGTCCCGGGAAGGGACGGAACAAAGGCCTCACAAACCCCACTGGGCAGTTGGTCCGGTGTCCGGCAGAATCCTCGGGAGCAGCAGGCTGGAACAGCAGGGACGAGCACCAGTTCTGGGCGGCAGATGAGTCCGGAGCCGCAGCAGGAAATCCCGGGAGCTCTCGGCAGGGAGGGCGCACGGGCTACAGTGTAGCACAGGCTCAGAGCAGCAGCAGGGACACGGTGGCCACAGCCCGACTCCCAGCAGGGCAGGAACAAAACAGCCTCGGGAACCCCGGGGCTTCTCCCACGGAAGGAAAGCAGCCAGAAATGCAGAGGTTCAGCGTAGCGTTGTCCTCACCACCACGGCAGGCAGCAGTCTCCCCTCACCTCGTGACCAACGCTGAGTGCCCACCGGCCCTCCGAGCTGAGTTCCCACCCCCAGGTGCCAGAGCGGGCAGCCTGCTTGGCCTTCCCCTTTTGTTCTCGTAAGTACCCAGCCATCATTCTCTGCAACACACCCAGGGAAAAAATTCCACAAGGGAGAAGAACCGAAAAGGAAAACTTTCAAACCCCAACAGCTGGATAATTCCTTGATTTCTGTTTGCATAAGCAAGTATCTGTTCTAAAGATCCACTGATCTTCATTTTGACAAAGAAACCATATTTTTGGACTAAAAGGGCTGCAGTGGCTTTGATGCATGGAAGCTGTTTCTGAAAGCCCCCGGTGCATGAAGATGCAAACTTCCTCTACAGAACAGTGCTCTAGATGCAAAGTGCATTAATCTCCTTCCATTAGTCATAGGTGGCCAGAATTTACTCATAAATGAGCTAAGATGTAAATCTGTGAATGCAGTGATGGCACAGAAAAGTCCAGTACATGTGTGTGTATATACATACATATACAATGTACGTGCATACTTCTGTGTTCAATCTATCCTCTTGCCCCAGCATCAGAATTTCAGTGATGAAAATATTTGTGTCACCCATTCAAACCCTCTTGAATTTTGCCTTTAATTGTTTTTTAAAAAATTTTATTTAAAAACTGGTAAACTGCACAGGGTTTGTGTTTTGTTTTCTGCATAGAAGTCTGGATTCCCTGTGCTTCAGTTTGAGAAAGCAGGAAAAAAGCTGTAAATAATCAAAAAGTCACATTTATGGGAATTCTGTAGATCTGTGTCATGCACTGCAGGCAATGCACAGGTGTAGTTACAATGAACAGAGGTTTGGAAAATGTGTTATTCAGCCCTAAATTCCGAGGGGCAGAAACTTTAACTCCCAAGGAATGCTGTCATGGTTGAGAAGCTGTGCCTTCTAGTGCAGGGGTTAGCTTTTGGTTTTCTTTGGACGAGACACAATTCAGCCCACCTGTGGCAAGTAAATCTGCTCGTGCCCTTAACTCAGCCAGGAGATATTAACTTCAGCACCAGCAGCTCAGTGAGGTAGAAAGCCCTTGCAGCTATTTATTGCTCATGCTGAGGTTCTAGAGCCAGCTCCCTTTCCAGTTGTCACACACTTTTGATGTACAGGTAGTGACTCTGTCTGTGTGCACAGAATAAAATATAATTTTAAATTAATTTTTTTACCCCACATTTACAATTTAATACTTTTTAAAAATAATAGTAAAAAAGTGATACAGAGCTGTCAGAAAAATGGAATGAGGTTGGAAAAAGAAGGGAGGAAAAAGAAAAAGGAAGGTCAGGCTATGGGAAACAGTTTAAAGGGGTTTGAGGCTTTTTCCTGCAGCTGCTACATCCTGATAGAAAATGAAGCTAAATTCAGTTAATATAGGAAGAATCTCTTAAGAATACTCTAGCCTGATGCCCAGGGTGAAACATTAGGCTTCTTAATTACCTGGAGTGCTCCTCATGGATGCGGAGAAGCTGAGCCAGAGCATGTTCACCATCTGAGGGCAGAGAACCAGAGCATGGCTGAGTCACTTCTGTGTGTTATCTGCTGCACAGAGTCTGCTTGGGAGAAAACTGAGCAAAAGTAAAGATGTTTCTGTAGAGCACAGATGTCATTTTACAGAGATGAGGCTCAGAGATGCAGCTCTTGGATAGCAGCACTCTGTCAGCCCTCACTGCTGCACAGATAGCAATGAGAGTGTTGGTAGAAGTAGGCAAGGAACTTGTCTTGGTGTGACACCCCCTGCCTGGTTTCTTTAACTGTTTTTTTCAGGGGTATTTAACTACCATCCTTGGTGATCAGAAAAAGAACACTTGCCCGGAAACCAGGACCTGGGGGAATTTGTAAACTGGTAGAAGTCACATTTCTTATGTCACTCTTGTGTCTTCAAGCAGACTCACAGTCAGGCACTGGGCATGTCTGAAAATAGCCCACCTTCCTCCAAATGCACTTGACTTGTCCATGTAATGTGGGAGAGAATTAGCCCATATCAATCAGTGTTCCAGTGAAAATCCTATGTAGCTTTGCTGGGAAGGGCTGGAGAAACACTCAAGAGATTCCAGTAGAAAGCCAAAGCATTTTGTTACCTTTGACTGGGGCAATAAATTGTAGTGGCAAAGAGCAAGTGGGGATAAGGCATTAAGCAATGAGTGCCAGAGAGAGTAAAGTGACACCAGTAAAGCCTCTGTTTAAGCATTGCCCCTGGATGTAATTTCAGTGACTTTCAGTGTATATTACACCATTTCCTAGATAATTCCCTTTATCAATTGCAGAGTAAAAACTCCTTTCACACAGTACCAGTCAGATAGTATTTGACCCCATCATCAGGCTCCCAACTCTATTTATCGTGCTGTTTTCTTTTGCGTGTTTTTTGTAGCTGAGCTGTAAATGTGGCGGAAAGCAGTGTTTGGTGAATGCTGGAGAGTCACTGGTGGCACTGGGGTGTTACTGGGTGCAGATGCCAACGTGAGGTCCTTGGCATAAAAGAAATTAATATAAATGAAAGCAATTACGATGTTTAATCATGGGAATAACGTTTTCTTCCCTTGCTGTAGTGATGAAAGACCTGTGCTTATTTAAAGCTCTCGTAACTCAAATGTTTGTCCTTTATTTTCAGCACTAAAAGCAACTGTGATACAAGTAAGTTGCTCTCTCTTAATATAATTTTTACTTTAGTCCTTTGCTTGTGATGAACTTGTACCTCCCTCACACATTCCTTGACCTAATTAAGCTAAATCAGAAGGTTTACAAGGTGTACAATGGTGTTGTCTTGAGTAAATGTTCAACCAATAATGCTGAAAATAGATTTAAAGAAAACCATGTTGTCAATCTATGACATATGACAATCCAGCAAATCCATTCAAAGCAGAGATATTCAATAAAAGCCAGATAAGAAGCATAAATGAATTGCTAGAAAACTTCTTTTTTCTTTTTTTCTGTCTTGTTCACCTTGGTGGTAAATTTTCTGAAGTCTACCAAGGATGAGAAGAGGAGAAAAAAGAATAAAGTCTCTAAGTTGGCTTTTGTCCTCAGTTAAAATGAGCTGACACTGTTTCTTATCAGTATTCTGCTGAGGCACCCAAGCCTGTTCATTTCTTTCTTTAACAAATGATTGATCTGGACCTGAGAATTGAGGGAACCTTGTAAAGTGCTAAAGCAAACAAATGGAGATAGAGGGATTGATTGTGCTCTACTGCAGTGATTTTATGCAAGTGTTTTTTGTCCTTAAGAGACTTCTAGCTTTTAAATTGGAAAAGGTTTATACAGGCTTGAATCATTAAAACCTTTATTTACTTTCAATTAATGATGTGCTGAACTGCTCAAGGAAAAGTTCTGTGATGGAAAAACTTGGTGTATCTGCATATTGGGATGGTGGTAGCTGGAGCTTGTTTGCCAGGTTTTCCATAGCTTTTGATGAGGAGTGTAAGAGCTAAGATTTCTAGACAGAGAGTTTGGGTAGCAGGGGTGTAAGTGTCCTGTTAATTCCTTAGTAATTGTTTCTGAGTTCAGTCGTGGATTTGGGCTTTAGGAAAAGCCCAAATTTAGAAAAATGTGCATTGGAGAAATCATGAGACAGGTCAGGTTTGAGTGCAAATGGCTTTGTTTCCTTCCACAAGTGAGTTATACAACTGGAACTGGAGAGAGGTGAGATATCTCCCCATCACTTTGAAGGAAAAGGGAGGTTGTATCTTGATGTGTTGTAAATAAGCATTTAGATGATTAATACTCATGCATTTCATCCTGAAATGTGAAACTCCCAAGTAAATCTTAAGTCTGATAGCTTCTGCTTCAGGAGGGGTTAGGAGCAGATATTCATCAATTGATCTCATGCCTTTTAAATTGTTATTCATTAAAAATAAAGGGATTAAATAAGTGGCCTCAGCAGGATTTTAATATTTCCCTACTATGCTGTGGTGTTATCCACTATCTTGCCTGCCTGTGGTGAATTCTAAGACTTAAGGACTAGAAGGTAAAAGTATTTTTCCTTAAACCTTTTGTTTTAGTGCTTATAACATAAAAAAAAAAAAAAAAAAAACAGACTAAAAACATAAGAGGTAATTTGCATCAAACCTTAAACTTGAATTTAAAGATCATTGTTCTTCACTGCTGAACATCAGTTCAGTGCTGTTAGACCACTTGAATGAGAGTGGTATTTAAAGTCAAAGTTTATTTAACTACTCTTAATATACTGTATTGTAATATATTGCTCATAATAAACAGCAGCCAGTCAAGTCAGTGAATTCAGGGGATGACTCCCTCAGTCTGAAGAGATCACCACAGATGTTTTTCTAATTATTGCAGTCATGTTTTATGAAGCAGAGGATATGCTGGCAGAAAGAATCTGGGATTTAAAATATTGGCAGTGTCTTCCAGTGAGGACAAGCAGAATTTGTCATATGTCCACTGAACTAAGTGGCCAAATAAACATACTTGATTTTGTTATTCAGACTGTCATTCATCATCTTATTGATGGAGGAGTTGAATTCAGTAATGGTACACATTTTTCTAGAAGAATTTTAATTCAAGGAGCATTTTCATTCAACTGGCATTCTTTTACTGAGAGCCATAGCTATCAGTTGTATCAAATGCAACAAGAATTTCAACTGACAGCAGTTATTTTTTTCTGCCTCGTTTATATATATTTTTTAAAAATATAATTAAAACCACATGAAATTAAATCTTTGCTTTATCAAGTCAGTCACTGTTTTCTTGAATTATTACAGTTAGAGAAGTAAATGCAAACTCTCTGAGTTTATTTGTCAGAAAAAGCACAGATAGTCCCAAGAACGGTTTCCCAAGGCAGTGTGGTACTGAGAGACGTGGTATGAGACGTAAGTTGGTGGCAAGAAGTAACAATAGACACATGTGGATTTTTTTG
>VXAC01000048.1:290473-305368 GCA_013399225.1 Rhipidura dahli
TATTAGATGGGCTGGATCCTTCCCCTCCTGTAGTCTCACAATATTTGTGTTGCTTTTTTTTCCATTTAAATTATTTTACCTCCCTCTCCTGAAAATTTGGAAGGCTTTCCCAAGCAGTAATACCACAACCCACAGCACAGTGTTACCATTGTAAAACTGTTCACAGCGCGAGTTAAAGTACAGGGTAAGTGAAGGTCAGAGACAGGATGAGAACCCAAATTTCTTTATTCTTTGTAGAAAGCTTTAATTCCTTGACATTCTTAGTTTACAGTTTTGCTAATTACTTTCTATTAAAAAAAAAAGTTGATAATGTTAGAACTTTATTTTCTTTTCTCCATTCCATTGCTTTCATTTTTTTTATGGCAACAACTGTCCTTTGCCTTTCATTTGCCAAGCCTGGAAACTGTGCTATCCAATTTTTCTTCTTCCAAAATCTACACTAACAACTAGACTGAGGAAAATTCTGCTGTGCTTTTTAATTTTTTTTTTCTTCTATGAGACACTGAAACAAAATCATTCCTTTTTAGTCTTCTTTATAGCAAGTGTTGTTCTTTGTGCTGTAGTTTTCTTTCTGCTTTTGTAGCCTAAAATGTAGGCCTCCCTCAGCCTTCATTTGCTCATCCCCTCCAAAAATTCCAGGATGAGAATGCCATGAAAATAACACAGTGCTCTTTGTAGTGACATCTTTTGAGCCGTGGCCTGTATGGCACCAAATCTGAAACCATTCCCCACAAATTATATGTGCTGTAAGTAGCTGGGCTGCTCTTAAGACCTTCAGTGAAATAAACACCAGGATGAATTAATTTCATGAGTAATAATATGGTTCTGGCCATCAATGATGGATGAAACCATGAGTAAATTAACACTGGCCTGCTGCTGGAAATGAGAGTGGCAGTCAGATTCATTCCAAAATGAGGAATTTTTGAGGACTGTGTATGTTGAAGAGCCAGTAAAAGTATTTTAATATCGAGTAATGAGTGAGGGAGTTTTATGTATTTTTTCATACTTACTTGTGTAGCATGTGCCAAGCAGCCATGAGAAATTTTAGGCTGCTCACATGCCTTTGCACTAAGTAAAAATATTACTGCTACAAGTACATTTTTGATCTTTCCCTGAGGAAAGCTATGAAAAATTAACAAATAATTAGTGCCAAACATCCTAGAGGTTTTGTTTCACTGTTCCTGGTATGGCAGACCTAAAAAAATGAATCTAATGATCACAGAGTCATAAATACACATTCTCAAGCTACTTGAAAACCAATTTTAATCAGTTAATTGAACAGTTCCTGGGAAGAAGCAGCTTAAATATGGCCAATTAAGGAACACAGACAAATTTCTAAACTGAAAGAGGAGCAATATTTAACAGGAAAAGCTCAAATTTAACTGGACATCACTTCACAAAAGATTGATAAAAGCAGAGAATGACAAATTTCAACAAATCTTGCTGATGCAGGGTGAGATTTCTTACTGTTGCACAACTGAAGCTGCATTTGTAAAGCAGTGGGGGTCCTGCATGCTGTCACCAAGCAAGTGTTTAAATAAACCTTCTGGGACTGGCTGTACCCTCCCTTCCTTACTCTGTGTCAAAGAGAGAATACGTTTTAAAAAAGGAGAAAAGAAGTATGTAACATTGAATACTGTATTTTGTGTAAAACCACATGATGAATTTTATGTCTTTCATACATTTATGTCATGTTACATGTGTGGTAATTTTAGTTTTGCATCGAGTTTAGCAATGAAGGTGATGGAAGCACAGAATGCATCAGGCTGGAAGGGGCCCCTGTGGGTCACCTGGTCCTGCCTCCATTGTGCTGCTCCTGATTTATCTAGCTATGTAGTTAGGTTATCAGTGATTTATCTAAAATAAAGTAGCTGGCTGAAACTTATGATGAAATGGAGAGACACCTCGAAGCTGCAGGGAGGAGGACAGAATTGTTATTTCCAAGCAGTGTTTTTGTGATGAGCATTGGCCAGGTGTTATGCCTCAGGTGCAGGATGGTGTGTGCTGCCTCCTGGAGAGCAGCAAAGGACTTCTTTGGCTGAGGTGGTTTGATCAGTCCAGTGATGCCATGATGTTTTTTGTCATTTCTTTTATATCCCATTATATCTTTCTACAACTTCTATATTCTTGGTGCTTTTTGCCTCCATTCTTGGACTTGTTTTTTAAGCTCGGACACTGAACATTTCAGAAGGTTCGTAGTGAGGGATCAGTGTGCCCAGAGCCCAAGGTCCTCTCCAGAACACATTTTGTAAACTGAGATAGACCCATCCAGGGGAAGGTTCCTTGGGAAGGGGGGCTCACTCTAGCCTCTCCTTGGGGAATTTTTGGTAGTTGTGCTAATTAGTAACACCTACAAGGTTAGACCAGATCTTTGGTGGGTGTGCATTGCAGTGTGCATGGAGGTGCATTCGACCTGGGTGTGGTGCACCTGAGGATGCTTAAAATAAATGCCAAGGTTAAAATCCCTTTTTCCCTTCTAACCATGTTTGACTCTTGATTTTAAGACCAGGAAAAGGCATCACCAGCACTTCCTTGCCTGCTCTCAGGGTGTGCCTGTTGTGCTGCTTGTCTGCTCAGAGTTGCCCAGCTCTTTGCACATCACTGTGCTTTGCCACACAGGCACTTTCTTAATCACTTCAGAAATGTTCTTACTCTGTAAATTGGTGCATGTTGCTGCAGGAGTAGAGGTGTGCCACAGGCTACCAGCAGATATTAATTCTGTAGCACTTGCTTGTTCTGTATAGTCTTCAGCTATGTATTTGAGTCAGAATTTAACAAGCAAACAAAAACCTCTTCCCCCTCTCTGCACTCCCCACTTACTTGTCTTCCAGTTTGGGACTAAACCCACAGAAATGTTACCCATAATCAATACTTGAAGCATCTTCATTATGACAATGACAAAATTGTTTGTGGGTGCTCCAGTGTCATTTCACCTCTCCTGTGTTGTTTTTAAAACCAACTACTCTTCACACATTTTGGTGCAGTGTCTACTTTAAGTCTCTGTGTGATTAAAGTGCATTTCAGTAAATTTGTGCTGTAAGAGTACAGAGCTGTTGGAGCAGCCAGCATGCTAAATTGCAGGACTGCCGTAGGAAATTTTTATTACACAGAGCTAGAATTTGCCAGAAATTTAGTTTGATCACTCTCTCTGCTTTAATGAAAAATAATAGCACTGTTGTTGTAAGTGGTTTCAGGTTGCTTTAAGAACTGATTGCAAGGAGAAACACTAAGGAAGGGAGATTTTACAAACAAATTACCATGAATGTCCAGAAAATGCAGTTCAGTTTCACATTCTTTCATGAGACTAACTCAATTATAGGAGCAGAATAGCTTCCCCACAAGAAGACTCACTTCAAGTCCATACCATGGTAATACAGGGCATCTCCTGATAAAGAGAGACAGGTGCTCTTCTGAAGTTGTCTCAGTCAGATGCTGCTCTCCAGTCATGCTCTTCTCTACTGTATGATTCCGTATCAGTTTTTCATTAGAGCTGTTCCTTGGGGTGAGTAGGTCAGGAATTTCAATTCTTTGGTTTGGATCAGGTTCAGGTCAGTGAAAACTTTTAGTGACCTGACCCAGTCATGAACCAGAGATAGTCCCAGAAGTTTCCCTTGAGATGGAAACTGGACCCCTGGTGATGTTTATCAGCTGGTGACACAGAATGGCTTTCTAGATAACATATGACATTGTGAGGTGCTCATGATCGCAGACCTTTGTTTGGACAAAGAAAGAAATGGACTTTTTACTGAATTTGATAAAGTTGCTAGCCAGTCACATTGTCATTTGCTTTTAGTTCACTTTAATGGGTCTGGGGATCTGTAATTTTTACAATGTGTTTCAAGGCTTTTATCTCTGCTCGATCTATTTTTAAATGCTTTTTTTAAAATTTTCACAGCTAATTTGCAAGTTCTCAGTGTATAAACTTATCATCCAGGACCAAAACACCATATGGCTTTATGGTTCCATTGATTAGTTTCACCTTATACCTTTAATTTTTTAGGGGAAAAACAAAAGTTCCTATATGGCAGAGGTCATGTAATTGGGATCAAACCAGTGAGGGTAAGAGCTGGTGCTGCCTCTTGACTAAAACAGAGGCAAAGATTGTGTGCCTACAGTGTGTGCACTGCTGTGGCATCCAGCTTAGTCAGAACAAAACTGTCTTCCTTTCTTTTTGCTCTGTTGTTTTTTTCTGCCTACCCCATTCCGCACCTGGGCACTGATTATCTTCAAGAATCTGCTCAAATATTTCACATATTTGGTGATCTAGAAGGATGAGTGAGGAGTTACTAAAAATACAGGTAACGTTATTCAAGACTTGGACATCAAGAGAGTCTCTGCTTTTGAAGCTTCTCATTGTCAGACCTTTGTACATGAGCTGCTGAATAATCTTCAGCCTTATGATAACTTTTACTATTGCTACCAAAATTATTATTATAAAGTGAAAATGCATAAAAAGACTTAGCCATTTTTTCCCCAGTTAATGCTCCATTCCTAATTCTTACTTTCCTGTTAATAACAGCTAGAATGTGACTGGCAGCATCTGTTGGTAAGGGCTTTTGGTTTGGGTCTGTTGTTGGTGTGTTTGTTGATTTGGGGCTGTTTTAGGATGATGGTTTGCTTGCAGCTGCCCAGTGCAGCCAGTTAAATTGGTTTGCTAGCAGAATTTGCCCTCTCGTCCAGGTAGTGCTGACCCGCCGATCTGTGCACTCTCTGGGGTGCTGAGTGTGGCTGGCAGACTTCACTGGAAAGGAAATTGTTTCACTCCTCAGGCTTGAGGATATGTCAGGAGATGAGCCTTCATCCCCTCTAAATGACTTCCCTCTTCTTTTTCTCCCTCACCCATCACAACTGTGTATGCTCAGTTTCCACTGGAGTGCTGGTGACAGAGGCTCCACTGAGGTGGGAGATGCCTCTGTCTCCTTTAATTCCAAGCAGTGAAGAAGTAGAGGTTGCTGTTACACAATTATCACTTCATCTTCATTTAGAGAGTGGCACATTCAGACTTCACACCCGCTACTCTACCCCCACCCTGAGCCTGCTGCAGAGAATCCCCTCAGTGAGCGCTGTGCGGCAGAAAAATCAAGGTAAAACATGGCACCAAGGCTCCCAAGTTTAAAGAAAAGAAGGGAGGAACAAGAGCATAAAGGGGGATGTTTTATTTTTTAATGAGATTGCGTTACCACAACGTCAAAAGATTGATTGGCTGTATCACAGCTAACCTCATTTGTAACCTCTTTCCCTTTAAATTAATCCAGATTAGACATTAAGAACTCTAAGATATATAGAGATGGATGTTTTATTAAGATAAATAAGATGGATGTTTGAGGGCAGAATAAGTTTCATTTTGGAATGCAGCATAGTTTGAATTTGTTCTTTTAAATGGATGCTCTCTCTCAGCTATTGTCAGAGTGGTTGAGTAAGCATTAAATTAAGGAATGAAGGCACTTTGGGTGATAAATAGGTTAAACTGATGGCTGTGATGAAACTGTCCCTTTTTATAATATTTATTATTTAATAGGCCAAAACAGCCCAGTAAAATTAGCCTGCAGCAGGACAGGAGAGGTGTTTGGAGCAGGGCTCCTTTCTGCCCAGCAGAAATCTTGCTAGTAGCTCCTCCTCTTGGTGCTTCTAATTAATCAACTGAACTCAGAATTATTGGATTTCTAACCTGATTTCAGATAATTCCTTTTGTGAAAAGCACTTCTGGGCAGCGTGTAAGTCAAGAGCTAGCTGTATAAAGATCTGTTAGGATTTTGTGAATTTCCTTTATGGTGTTTCTGGTTTCTGAGCAGCTTCAGGTCTGAGACAAATCTCTGTCCACAGGCCAGTCCTTCCAGCTTCACCCCACCATGCAAACAGTGTGTCTGTGTGTACTCTGAATCCTTTCTGTCTGCTTGGCCAGTACAGTTAATAGAATTTAGAAGTGATTTTAAAGCTCTAGAAGAATATTTTGTTGACCACTGGTTGATTTTATCCACTTATGACCTACAGTATAAATTTTGTCTGAAATAGACCTCTCAAAAAGACATCCAGTCACATTAGAAAACATCAAATGGTGGAGGATTTCTCAATAGTTTCTTCTACTAATTTCCCATTGAAACTATCTATTTGTTTTAATTTTAATACTGATTTTTTCTGGCTTTTATTTTCAGCCATTTTTTCTCCGTTATGACTTTCTATTGGATTCAAGAACCCATAAGGCCAGGATTTTCTGCTCTGTAATTTTCAACTCTCAGTCTCTTAGATGAACTAAAAAAGTGGTGGAGCTCTGTGTTTTCTACTGTGAGATGTGTTGTTTCTTTTGCCATTTTCTTATTTATACCTTTTTTTTGTAATTTCTTTCTTTTTATCGAAGTTACTGCACAGAGCAGCTTGATAAGTTTTTACTTTTCAAAAATGCGCTGATCTGCATATTACATAATCAGATGAATACATCATCCACCCAAAAATGACAACATCCCAGGTGTATGCAGTCACCAGAACTGTGTGGCCAGGAATTTCCCAGTTAACGTGCTTGAGGCTGGAGGCTGCTGTTCTTGGAAATGAGATAGCCTTTCTGTGTTCCAGAGCAAGAGCAATGAACCTCATTCTCAGAAAAGATTCTCAAAATCATTTTCAGACATCACTTCGTGAGCCAGATTTTCAGCTGGGATAAGTCACTGTTACTGGTCTGAGGTCAGTAACACTTGATTTCAGCGCTCAGCTGAAGACCTGAGTGTAGGAGATGAAGACCTAAAATATATAGGAAATTCATATGTTTTGCATTACCTTTATAAAGACAATTGTGACAAACTTTTTAAATTTTAAAATGTGATACTGACTGGTCCTTGTTCCAGAAGCAGGCTGACATTGGATCAGTAAAATCCCAGCCTTGAACAGATCTACCAGATAGATTGTTTCTCAGTATAACGTCAAGCTCCTGTAACCTGTGGTTTTGCATTCGAGTGACTCCCTGGGGGCAGGCTGGGTGTTTGTCTGATGGGACTCTGAGCCAGCCACAGAAAACTACTGCTCACCTGACCTGAGGGGTGTGTGGGTTGTGAAGATTCAAAGCCAGTAAAGCTGACCAAATAAGTAGATATATTTGTATGACAACTTGAACTGTGCACATTAGTCTTTCACTAAAACAAAAGATTTTGTGATCTTCCAGCGCTTTTCCTTCGTTATAATCTCACATACTACTTGCTGAAATGCAACAATATCTGAGGAGCAATACTCTATATGCTCCTGCTTTATTTGATATCTGGTATTATTTCCATGTGTGCTGAATTCATTGAATGATGCAGTTGCTGGGGCACTTTCCTTACATATAGCTGGCTAGGAAGTTTATTGTGATAGGAAATTACAAAGGGAGTTCTGGTGTTAGTTTTATTTTGTTGAAGTCAGATGAAGGCATTTTTGTGTTTGTCATATGTATTTTTTGTATGATTGGAAGTTCTGAGTGCTTTCAGATTTAAGCTATTAAAAATGTCTTTTCTTCAGCTAAGTGCACTGACTCAAAGCCTCTGTGTATGGAGTGACTGAACTTGGCAGATGTCTTTTCCCCTGCAATGTGCTTAGACTGACTTGGGCCCACACAATTTAGGAGTCTCATGTTTAAGCTTTATAAGAGGTAAAATTGAAAATGACTGGTTTTGGTTTTTCTCCATGATCAATAAATAACAGACTTCATGAACCACTGGGGTGTGCTCTGGGCTGGGTGAGAGTTAAATAAAATGACTCTCTGTTTGTGTAGCTTGTTTGATTTAGCTTCATCAGCATCCTGAATGTTTAAATTGAATATTTCTACACTAAATTCATTATCATTAGGTAATCCAACAAAACAGAAAATGTCAGTCAAATTTGATAACTCCTCCCAGAGGAACTGCAACAAAAATCTCAGGGCAGTAGAATATATTACATCATAGATTGTGCTGAAAGTGAACTTCTACTGGGAGCAACAGTCCCAATTCCAAATTCAAGCACTGGAATTAGTGTTTCAGAGTTGGATTGGATTGGGGTCTTTCACTGTTGTATCTGTTGGTTGGTTGTTTCTCTGTTTATGTTTTGTTTTGGTTTGGGGTTTTTTGGGGGTTTGGTTTGCTCGGGTTTGTTTTGACATTATCTTATGAGTTTGATTTCCTGGAGGGCAGGGGTCATGTGGGTGGTTTGAATTAAGAGATTAGGGTTTGAGTTAAAGGCCTCTGGAGTCAATGGAAAAAAATCACCTTGGCTGGGAAGGTTTTGCAATTAGACCTTGATGTCCACACAACTGGAGCAGAAGAAACATAAGAACATTACATTTTCCTATAAGCATGCAGAATGTTGTTGTTTGGCTGCCACAGTAGCAGTTCCTCTGGCATAGCTCCATCCAAGTATGGGGCCAGTCAGAAGGATCAATTAAACTAAGTGCAATTTGAAATCTGAAACTTTCAAAGGCTGAAAAAAGATCTGGATGTTGTTTCTGATTGATTTTTGGAGCCTGACATCCCCAGTCCTGCACACAGCTCTGCCTGCATGGGCTGTTGATGGTTCCTGTCTTCTTAAGTCCAAAGGGGGTTACACCGAGAATTTCTGGAGTCAGAATGTAAATGAAAATCCCAAACCTGAGTAAGTAAAAGGATTGAATTCTCTGGGCACAGTGAAAGGCCATGTGATAGTATATATCATAAAGAACACACAGATTTGTTGTTTTGAATGCAACATGTTAAATGTATGTAAAAGCCCTTCAAAACTTCTGCCTTACCTACATAAGGAAGTGTAAAGATAAATTTCCTTTTTGAATTAGTCCATATTTGATTTGGATAGCATTTTCAATACTAAAACTCAATTTTGTAGTTCTGTATTAGAAATTTGGCAACTCTAGCTGCTTGTAAAAGAATTACATTGTTTATCCACTTTTAATGTGGGGTAGGTGACTCATTTTTTTTTAACTACTTCCTTTGAAAAAAAGTTTTCTAGACTTTAGTAATACGATTTGAGATGAGCTATGAAGTTTCTCAAAAAAAGAATTTTAATTTTTTTTTAACAAACCACGTGTGGTGTATATAAAGACGTTAAAATATGTGGAGCCTGTTTTTCCTAGTATTTGTGATGTGCTTGGCCCACTGAGTCAGGTTCTGCTCCCCTGTTGAGCCATTTAAAACAGGAATTAAAAGGAGTTCATGAGAAATGCTTTAAAGTGATATGCAGAAGATTAATACAGTTTCAAAAATTTATTTCCTCCACTTGGCAGGCAGATCATTGAATTTTTAGGCAATGTATTCATTTGAGTATTTGTTAAGAAGAAAATCATATCAGGGAGAAAAATAGGCAGGAGGGGAAGGTAAGAAAGGATCCTTGGACCTGATTAAGATGAAGAAATGCTTGCAAGAGCCTTTTTGTCCTGTAGTGGAAGAGGTCTCTCATCCTGTGGGAAGAGGCAGTGCTGTAACACAGCAGCCTCAGCCCAGCTGTGATGCTGCTGCTCTCTGTTTTATTTGCCATCTCTCTCTTTCTCCATTACACCTTTTAATTAAGAGGGCTTTACTATGTATTATCACCACAACATGCTGGTTGCCCCCATATAAAAGCAGCAGACCTCTGACCCTGTGGATAAGACAAGTAGTGCTGGAGTTAATGCCCTGAACATGCAGTTTCTGGAGGTGTGTTTTTGGACTGCTGGCTGCAGGTCAGGGTCAGTGTGAGGAGGCCTTGGGAGACAACTGCTGGGTGTAGTTATCTAAACAGTGCAGTCTCTGTGCAGAAGGCTGCCAGTCCATCCCAGAGAGGGATGCAGATCAATGGAACACTCCCTTGTCGTGCAATTCTTTTACACTTTATGGATTATTTTCCTAGAAGACTGATGTCCCCTTCATTTTACTGTAGAACCTTATCCTTGTAGCCTTCACCAAAGGCAGGATCTCAGAGAAGTGATGATGAGTAGCAAATTCTTCTTTTGGCTCCTAAGATCCTAAGCTTTCTGAGGAAATGGCTGTTTCTACTCCACCAGGTACAGCATGGCCCATGATAATTTTCTAGATGCTACTGAAATAAAAGGCAAATATTAAAATTAGCCAAAAAGCAGTGACTGGCACAAAGAAAGTTGATGTCAGGTGATTTCCAGGACTTTGGATTTTTCCCGGTGTTTTTCCTCCAGACTTCCTGTTCAGAGTGTGAACAGGGAGCTTCAGAAGGCACAGCAATGAAAACCTCAGTGACTTTTGAGTACAGAGCCTATTTGGGTGTCTAGAATCTTTGAAAAATGTTCCAATGTTTGTCAGAGCAGCTTCTGGGGAGGGTACAAAAGCAGGCTGACCATTTCACAACTGTGTAGGTGAATTTCATGGTGCTTTATTTATTTATCTATTTATTTATTTAAATTAGAAAAACTTCAATACCTTTTCCCCAACCTGTCCCACGGATGCAAATTCACCTCTCTGATACACACAAGTATTGAAATGTCTGACAGCAGCACAAGAAAGACAGAGGGGAGATCATGTGGTAGCAGAAGTGGCTTTCATCTCTGAGGCAAGGGGATGCATTTAGTTAACTAAATTCCTTCAAGTCCAACTCAAAGTCTAAATGTCCTGTCCATCAATGTGAACTCGTGGTCTGAGGGCTGTAAAGTGCTCCTTTTACATGTAGATCAAACATGCCCTTGTTCAGAGCAATCTGGACTTTTCTGCCTCTTTTCATATTTCCCTCTAGACATAGATTAAGCATATTTGGTGTTACCGTTTCACTTCTTTTTCCTAACAATATTACTGGATCAACATGCGTATTTTTGCTTACTACAAAGAAAATGCAAATTTCCCCTCAAAGAAATGCTTTTTATTTCATAATTTTTCAAGCTCACCAAGGAATATATATGCTTGTGGATACACACCATAAATGCATGTAGAAAATGTCGGTGAAGTATTTACTACTCATGTAGAAACGCTTCACACACCTCCCAGTAAAACAAAGGTATTCTTCAATTTGCTCCATGATGTGATGTAGGAGTTCAAAATAATGCAGAATCAAAAAGGAGCCACCTGATGTAGTGAAGAACGTGCTAGACTGTATATATTGAGGCAAAAACAATTTAGAGGGAGTAAAGGATTTGAAGCTGGACCATAAATATTACACCCCTGTGGTGCATTGCCATCTTTTTGCAGTGTTGTGTGTGTCTGTTAATAATATATGAGTGTGTGGAATTTACATTCTGGGGCTTCCTCCTGCAAGGGCTGCAGTTCCTGAGTTCTGCTCGCAGTGAGGGCAGTGCAGTGCTCACATAAAGCACGTGTGAAGCTCCTCTGCCTGCAGGGTTTGCTGTCACTCCCATTGGGATTCCCAGGGTCTTTTCCCTGCTTTCTCCAGTGGCACTGTTGTTGACATGGTGTGCAGAGTAATGGAAATTTAATCAATTTGCAGTAAGTTATAGAGATATTATTTCTTTAATTATTTACCATAAATGGCATTAGTTGAATTGGTTATTGTTGTGTTTGTGCTGTTTTGATTTTGGGCATTGAGGAGGCTTGACATTAAGTATTTGAGTAATTTCTCTGCATAATAACTGCTTTCCTTTCAACAGATTTTTACAGTGCAGGAGGCTGAGAAGCTGCTCCCTTTAAAAGGATAATATTTTCCATCTACTGAGAATGCTTTACCCAACATTTTTTTTAGGGAAGAAGTTTTGTGTTATTGCTGAGGTTTATGCACAATCTGGACACAAACATCCTTGTCTTTAGAAAGAAATCTAAACAGGGCCAGAATCTGGGGTGCAATATCTTGTCTGAGGCTTTAAACCACAGCCCTGTAACAGAAGTGAGGTTACTACCAGGCCATGAAACTCAGGGCAGCCTCAGAGCTGAGTCGTGTCAGCCAGTAGGATAAAGCCTTTAACCTGCTGAGCAGCATTAGGAGGTGTCTTATTGAGTAACCTTGTCTAAAGAGTGCTGAAGGACACTTAGGAGAAATGTTATCAGAGACACACATGGCAGAGGTGACTACATGATCTTATAAATGCTCTGAAAACCCTGAAGTGCTACATTGCACTTACATTTTATTTCACTGTCTGTAGTGAAAACTTCAGTGTCAAAAATTCTTTAAAAGGAACTAGGGGAAAGATCTGTTTTATTATGAAGGAGAAGACTTAATCCATGTTTTTTAAACATCTCTTGCTATGAAATATGAATTCTAGAATTGAAGTCCCTGTGCTGTAACAAAAGATTACTGTCAATGTAAAAAAAAAAAAAAAAGAGAAGTTTAATTGGAAAACACCAAGGGCAATGGGTTAAATTTCAGTAATCTTTTTGGAGCCCCTTGTAGGACTGCTGTGGGTGGGAGCTCTCCATCAGAGCCAGGCAGGAGCTGTTTGTGCACCACAACCCCCATCACTAATCATTGTAATCTCTTGTGTTGGAAAGAGCAGTTATGAAAAGAATCTGTCTTTTATTTTGTGTTCTTCAGACAATTGAGATCAGAGAGGTGAACTCAGCTACTCAGTAAAAAACAATTCTCCCAGGTATCCAGGCACAGGGCATGTGGGAATGGTTCAAAGCTGTACCAGGGGAGGTTTACACTTGACATTAAGCAATCATTTCTTCTCTGCCAGGGTGGTCAAACCCTGCAAAAGGCTTCCTGGAGAGGTGGTGGGTGCCCCAAGCCTGTCAGTATTTAAGAGCATTTGGACAATGCTCTCACTGAAAGGCTCTATCTTGGCCAGCCCTGGACTGGTCAGGAAACTGGACAGGGGATTGTTGTAGGTCTCTTCCGACTGAAACAGTCTATTCTGGTCTTTTCAAAACAGTGAACGTGGCTAAGCCAGAAAGGTGTGGCTTTCTCTGTGTGCAGCTTCACTCAGCTTATTCTAGAACTGTGCCTGAGGCTTCCTGTGCTTCATGCAGCAGCCTGCCAACACTGTGGGAATCCCTGCAGGAATGAGGAATTTCCCAGCATTGATGCTACCTGGGAGTGTCCTTGCTGCTGGTGAGCTATTGCCCCATCACCCCTGCAGTAACTTTCTGCTCCACAAAGTGTTTGTGAATCGCATCACAGCAGGTGTTTCTTTCCTGCCCTGGTGTTGGAATGGCTCAGGGTGGTGTTGCTGAGACGTGGGCAGCTATTACTGCCCACCCTGAGAGCTCCTCAGAGCCACAACTCATGTGTTAGGCAGCACTTCCTCTGTCCAAGCACAACACTCAGACTGCATCCAAAAATCCAGAACAGAGGGGTGTGGAACAGTTGAAAACTCATACTGAATCTACTTGATCAGCATTACTGTGTTTTTATAAATAGATGCACTTATGCTTTTATAATTTCTTGTCTGTATACTGGTTTTGTCAGTGGCCAGATTGCTGGTCCTGATTAGGAAGCATCTCTTCATGCTAAAGTTGTTAAATTTGCAAATGATTAGAGGGAATGTCTTTGGGAAATGTACAGCCCTGTGTTTCACAAATTATAGACTGCATATGGCAGCAACTGGCAGTAGGTTCAGAACTTTAATAAATCCAAGCCACACAAAACTTGCAATTAATAAGAATGGCTCTCATGAGATACCATTACACAGCTTCCTTCAAAATACAGTGCTTATCCCACCATGATAAGTCATGCATTTACTGCACCTTCATTGAAACTGTTCCCAAGTGGGCTTAGCAGAATCCTGCAGCTAGTTGTAAAGGCATTCAGCCTGGTTCTCCTCTGACCATGCCACAATAAAACCCAGGAGTAGCTCCACCTAAAGTAAAGGGATTACACAGGTAAAAATTTTTGTGAAGAAAGAGGAAATGTGGATAAAGTATTGACATAAATATCCCTTGTCTGGCGTAGCACTCAGACTGTAGCTAAATAAAGAACCACTGCCTTGGATATACAGCCACATCAGGAGATGTGATTGACTGGCTTTGGCTGAAACATATGCAGCTGAGAACAGAGACATGCTAAAAACTCTTACACTGAGAAATTAAAAGCAAACAAGAATGCTTAGGCATACGTGTTATATCAAAATGCAGTTAAAAAATGGGATGTGTTTTCTCAATTAAGCCAAAGCTAAACAGTTTGTGTGACACTGCTTTCAGATAGGAAAAATACCATTTCTGCTGGGCACAATAAAGTTTAGATGAATGAAAGGGTTGATTTAAGGGATCCTTTGTCTTACATATGTGCATAATGATGAAGCCTTTCAGTAATTCCTTCTAGCCATGAAAATGTTTCTCTGGGTTTCTTTCTGGAGAGAGATCAGAAAGCAGTTATTTCTCAGGAATAAGGATGTCATATTGGACCACACAGTAACCAGGGAATTATACAAAAACAAATCCAACATGTAGCCTACTTTGTATTTCTGTACAAAAACATCAGACTTTTGTTTGTCCCTCAGATGGGGGAGGTGTTTTTTGGATACTTTGCTGCTGGGCAGGACCTTGTCCACTGGACACTGGGTGTGCATTCTGCACAAACCCTTCCACTGATCTGGTCACATTTTAGATGCAAAAAGAATAATGAGCAGAGATGTTTCTGGCCCACGTTTCTGAGGGTTTGCGTAGATGGTGTCTTGCTGTGGTTACTATGTTTTGGCTTCCTGGGGGCTCTGAAAATCTCTTTTTCTATCCAAAGAGGTGTAGATAATGCTACCATTCAGACTTATTTGCTACTTTGGAAAAAGAGGAGTTGTGTCTGTGCAGTGGCTAATGTGACTTCACTCTCCTAAAAGATTGCTTTCCTTCTTTTTAAAATTCTAGTTGGTTTAGATATATAAGCCAAACTAAAAAAAGAGATCAGTGATTTTGAACCCCAGCCTGGAGAAGAGCAAAGAATAAATGTTATAAATGAGCAGGAAAAAAAATAGTGTTGGTAAAAACAGTTTCATGCCTGCTCCCTCATGTCCCTAAATATGTTTTTCTACAAAGCTGTTTTCTAGGCTCTATAGTCTCATATTGCCAGTAAAAAAAAAAAAAA
>VXAC01000048.1:305415-474524 GCA_013399225.1 Rhipidura dahli
AAAAAGAAAAAGAAAAAATCAAATCAAAACAAGCAAGAATCCTGTTAGTTTTAGTCCCCTTTTAAACACAATTTGTGATGTGGAAATTCAGGCTTGTTCCCTTTTTTCTTCATTCTATGAGGGAGAATTAAAGGCTCAGGTATTCTCAAGTCTCTTGATTTGCAAAGGTTACTGAAATGAAGATGACACTTCACTACATACATAATTCAGCAATGTCTTTGACACAACTTCCTGCTCCATGAATCACTTGTAGTTTTGTCTGCTTTAGTCATTATACACCAAACAGTTCTCCCTCAGAATCAGTGCCTCAGCTGTGAACATTTGAGTTATCCATTTCTCAGGTTCGAGCTCTTTTGGTTGCATACTCCACACAGACAGTGCAAATCTCCTTTTGGGCAGCATTGTGGTAATGTTTCAAGAACCACATCTGGGGCAAAAATCCAATTTTTATAAATAACAAGTTAAGATATTTGCAAGTGTTGTTGAGCATTGATTAATCATTATAATTTTGTTGTTGTTGTTGGGAAAACTTCTTTGCCGCAAGGAAAGTGAGCAAATGAGTGTGTTCAGGTTGGGAAAGAATAAATAGGAAAAGTTTTTTTCAGCACTTGACTAAATTTCATTGGTGGCAAGCCTCTTATTTAAAAATTGGCATGTTTTCTTGGACTGCTTGGTTACTCAAAAAAACCCTAACATTTAAAGCAGCTGGAGCTTTTAATCACATCCTTAAATGATTTTACCTAGAAAACCAAACAGGGAACTGAGCATAGAACTTCTGGTTTTGGGGCTGTGTTTCACAGGGCTTATAGGATGCCATACCTCAATCAAGGAGTGACATTTAGTGCCCTACTATTTAATTACCTGATTCTTTGCAGAATTTACCTTTGTCTGTGTGAGTCCAAGTTCAGGTTCGTCCTTCCTTTATGGCAGAAAGGCAAAGAGTTTGGCCTCTTTTATCTTGTTGGTGAGTTCAGAGTCATGTTAATGTTTTAATCCTGTGTTTTCTAAGTTAATTTCCTAAAAAAAAAATCATTGGAACTGGTATTTTTTATATTCTGTAGGATTTTTGCTTTTATTTATTGCCTTTCTTCCCTAGTTACTTGAAAACATTTTACATTTTTAGTTTCAACAAACACTAAATAAAATTAAGTATATTTCTGCATTGAGATATATTGAGAAAAAAGGGAACAAGCCTGAATTTCCAAATCAAAAATGATATTTGCAAAAAGACTAAAACTAGCAGGATTTTTCTTGCTTTGTTTTGATTTTTTTTTTTTTCTGGCAATATGAGACTATAGAGCCTGGAAAACAGCACTGTCCATTCCCACATTTTAACATCTTGTACAAAATGCTGCATTTGCTACATATTCTTTTCCCTCTGACTTGAGCTGACTAACCAGTTCCTGCCTTTTAGCCAGGGCTCTCCTGATAGATGATCAACATGCACTCTCCCTGCCCCTGTCTCTAGCTAGTCTGCAGTGTGAGGATGTGTCTGAATTACCAAACACACATAAATCATGTCTTAAGGCCATCTTTATGACTTGCTCCTGCTTCCTTAGGAAGTGTATCATCAATCAGTGTTTGTGAGCCCGTGTCCTGTCACCCCTGGGCCTGCTGTTGGTGCTGGAGGCAGAGAATGAGGGGGCTGCACTTGGAAAGGCAAAGGGTAAAGCCAGGAAGGAGAACTGGTGCCGATTCTGCTGATGGAATGGAAAGAAACTGAAGCAAGTAGCAGGAGTGTTGTCAGATCAATGGTGTCCTTGCAGTTTTCCTGCTCTCTATCTGCAGAGATATTGTATTTGAGATCAGCCCGAGGTGGAGTGGCAGCGGTGCTGAGGAGGCAGCTGTGCTAATGGGCACCGCGCACTGCTGTGCTCTGTCCCTGCTGAGCTGGCTGACTGATGCCTGAGCCCTGTGCAGCTCCTGAGAGCCTGGGGAGGCTGCTTTAACCTCGGGCAGGTGATAACCAGAGAGTGAATGTCAGGTGGTGTAGACGCTGAAAGAGCTTTAACAGTGAATTTCTTCAGCTCTCTAACATTTTGTGAGAACTCTTTCCTGCGCAAGCTAATTAAAACAAAGTCACCAGTTTTATAAATATCCAAACCTGCACCTTGTTTTTGCCAGATTGTTATGGCTTCAAATAGAAAAACACTTGGGAATGGGTGTCTTAGAGTTGGGCCAACCCCCTTGAGGGGTGTATGGCCAGAGAACCAATTACTTTATGCCATTTAACTCACTTTTGCAAACTAACATATAAAAACCTTGGGGAAAAACCCATTAAACCAGCCTTGCCACCATTCTTACTGACCCTGGACTCGATGTGGTTTTCCTACTCATCCACGTCACCACAGTGACAAGGTGTGTGGTTACTTCTCAAACTGCCCAAGGGCCCATGAGGAATTGTTTTCATCTCTTGGGTCTGGGCAGTGTGGGGAAGCATCCTTTTGCAGGACGAGCCTCATTCCTAGAGGGCAGAGCTCAGGTGGGAGTGGTGACTGGCTGTGTCTCGTTCTCAGTTCACTCTCCATCTCCCCAGAATTGGGTTCGTTGAAACATGGGAAACACTGTTTGTCTTTTGGAAATGTTCTTGTGTGGGTAGAGCTGCAGAGAATTCCTCTCAGTCTGTTCTTGTACTACCTTAGGCTATGTTCTCTCAGATATTAGTAAGTCTACAGAAATTTGGGCTTAATCAATGTTATGATAAGAGACAGTAAAAGAAAATTCCTAGGGGAAGAAATACAGGTGATTTTGAGGCATTTTCTCTGAATCAGTTTTCAGCCATTCCTCCTTGCCCTGATGCTAACTAGCCCTTTGTTTTTAATTATTTATAAGGCATAAAATCAATCTGCAATACTGGAACACTTTTCAATTATTATTTTATTTAATTTCTAATGAATTTATCATCTCATCTCTATTTTCTTTTCATTTACCATGAATTGTCTCTTAAACCCTGATTGCAATTTTTTTTTTTTTTTGCAAAGCATGAAGTAGTACTATTACATCTCTATTGCACAAGTACTTGGGGAAATTCAGAACAATTAGCTTTGGCTAGGAGAAGCACCAGAAGACTTGGAAAATCTTGGCTGAAATTCTTGTGCCCAAGCAAATTCTTACCCTGTAGAAAAATCTTGTTTTGAACTTACAGAGCTAGGTAGAGAAATCTGAGCCCTTTCTTTTATGTCTTGTTCCCAATCAGGAAGTATATACAGTATTTTCAAGGTATTTTTATACTTGTCTTGATGATCCTTGCCAGAGCCCAGACATGTGTGAAATCAAATAACAAAAATAATCTGTGTTAATTGGACAAATGACAGTTTTCAACTCTGATTTAAGGCTTGGGAAAAGAGTTCACTTTTATTTCTATGGTTTCCATTCTCTGTTTTGTGGCCTCCCTTCCATTTCTAAAATTTATATATAGAGATATTTTTAGCCTTTTTTATCATAGATAACAGGGTGATGTTGATTCAGTTGCCATGTATTTTGGTAGATTAATTCCTTAGTGTTCATCAAAATGATTAGGGCCATCTCTAAGTGTCAAAGAAACAGTTCTGCAGGCAGCACTTAGAGATGTACTGAGAGTGATGAGTAATGGACACAGGATTGTTTGAATAATGACTTCTTGCTTCCTGACGCACCAGCATCCACATTTTAGGCATGAGAAGAGGTGTCTGATGTCTCAATATAAGAGAGCCTTTTGGCTGACATCCCCCTAAAGCTTATTCTGCTTTGAGTGCATTTTTCTGACTGCATTCAACATGGGAAGAGAAACTGTGTAAGGTTTGATGTCACATCTTATTTGGTGTCAATTCAGAAACTCAGAGAAGAAATTCTGTGCATGCAGAGGTTTTAATGTGTAGTTCCTACCAATAATAAAACAACTGAGGTAAAAAAAAAAAAAAAAGATATTGAGCCTGACTGTCAAACAAAAGGTGAAAATCCACACATTTGCATAAACTATGCTGGGAAGTTAGTAGTATCTTACTTGTTTTTGAAATTGCCATGAAGTATTTGTTGCTAACTAAGATGGGTTCATTTTGGGGTCCATTAATTTTCGCCAATAAAAATTTGGCTTGGGAGAAGATGAAGGAAATAACTTGGAAAAAATAGAAGCTATGAGCAATCTGTCACTTGTTCTTATATATTAGCTGTGCATATTCTGGATAGGAAAGTGGAAACTAGGGAACATTTTGCTTTAGTAGAATGAAAATCTTATCTTTAGCATTTAGATGAATTGTTCTTTGTAAAATAATCCCATATGTGTTTTAACATGTTTAAGAAAAACCATTTAAAGCTATTGATTGATTCAGTAATCCAGAATTAAATATTACTGAAACTATGTAAAGGACTCTGGATTTTTATTTTTCATTACATGGAGAGAGGTTTTTGCCAGCAGAAAGGGACTTTATCCTCCTACCAGACTGTCACACTGGCAGTCGGAACTCAGAGACATCACTTAAAAACCCTACTAAAAGCTCATATTTAGCATCAGAATTAAGGAACGTTTATGTGGACAGATACGCTGAAAGACCTCTGTGTTCTGGCTGTGCCAAGTAAAATGGAGAGTGCACTTGATCCTAAAATGGTTTGAAAATTTTCCAATCTGTCCCAACCTTAAAGCATAATTCTTCAAAGAAATATAATTAAAGCATGTGCACAGTCTTTGTGAAGGAAAACTTAAACATAGTTTAAATGATTCCATTTCTTAAGAGACTCCTGTAAAAAAAGTATCTGCCTTTTTTTTTAGAAATGAAAACTTTTTCTTGAAATAGACTTAAGCTTAGGTTTTTTTTTGTTTTTTTTTTTTTAAATATAAATGATCTATTGATCAGATTTATTTTAAGAGGTATAAAGGCAACTGCTGACCTGCTCTATGTTATGGATCTGTCACTGAAGTTGGCCACTCATTTTCAGCAGCTGAGCATCCGGATCTATGTCTTCACCTTAAATCCTAGGGATACAAATTTATTTAGTGTCAATGAGGTAAACTTAAATATAGCAACCTTTGAAAGGAGAATGGAGACCTTTGGCACCTTTTGGCTTTTGTTGCTCTTTCTGTTGTTGAGGATGTTGTCATTTTCATCCCTTCTTCAGTCACGATGCTCTGACTCTCAGCAATGGGCCCTTGCACAATCAAATTGTGCTGGGTTGCTGTAGGTGTGTTGTTAACTCACCTGCTGCCCAAGGCATCCATGAGCCTTGTCTCCCACACCCAGCAAGGGAGGGTTGGGAGAAGGGAGCTGTTCAGCTCAGAACCGTGCCCTGATTGCAATTTCTTGCAATTGTTTAGTCTCTTTCCAGATTTATCCCTGAGCCTGTAAGCCCTTAAGCACCCGAGTATCATTTTCATACCAGTGGCACTGCTGACTCGGAGCACCAGAACTGCAGTGGGAGTGCTCAGGGAGCAAGAACGGGCCATGTTCATTGCAGCAGCTGGCAGGCTGCAATTCATGGAGCCAGAGTTCACTCTGCATGTTCCAGGAGGCACAGATGATAAGCATGGGAAGTTCTCTAGGTACCTCCAGGTAGGACTGGACGTGCAGTCAGAGAGGGCTGACTCCCATATTGGTCCTACAAAAGCAATTTCCATCTTCAGGTTTCAAAATCATCTCCACTTTTCAAAATCAGACAAAAATTCTTTGTAGAGCTCAAAATGTCAGAAAGAGCAGAGAAGGGCCAGGCTGAGTAAAGCCAAGGGACAAAGTGCATCAACTCTGTGTGCAAAGGTGATGAACTGCAGATGTTTAGACCTGGCATCAGGGCAGTATTGCAGTCATGTTCATTCCTCTGAACCAACAAGAGCTTATATTGATGCATCAATATCCTTCTTTCTCTTTTTCTCTCATCCCAAAACTTAATTTTTGCTCATTGCCTAGTTCCACACTTAGATTGGAGGATATGTTTTTGTGTCAGATTTTATATGGGTTCTGTTTTCTGCTAGTTGGGAATATTGTGATAGAGCCGGGGTTTTTTTTGGTTTTTTTTGCACTTTCGTTGCTACACATTGTGCAAAGGAAGTGTCACCTTTCCTCCTGTTCAGAGTAATTGAAGAAACTCCTTAAGCCAGCAGAAAGTGATAGAATCCATTTGACACAGGATGTCAGGAAAGCTTACATGTGCTAATACAGGAGAAACAGCTCTGAAGGAGAGAGCTGCCTATGAGAAACAAATGAGATTAGCTGATTTGGAGGAAAACTAAGCAAGACTCACATTGACTTAACTTTGAGCCAGAAGGTGAAAAGTTGAAGTTACTGTGTTTTAACAAGTTGATACCAACAGGTTAGGCCAAATAATTCTTCTTCCCATGTGCCCTTGGCCAACTCCCAGTTGTGAAACAGGCTATGGTAGATTAAATGATTATAAGATGTACTCTTAAAAGTTGTTTTTCTTTGCAAAGATTTTGGGTTAAGAGCCCGCTTGGCTCACTGGTATGACTCAGATATGGATGGTAACCTTAAATTAGGGAGACTCCACCCATTTCAGTTGTGTCTGTGCCCAGGTCTTCTGTGATGTTGTGGAAATATGACCATGTGGAAATACAGGAAGAGCAGATGTACTTTCTAGATGTAATTTCTAGGTTTAGGTTGGAACTTTGATATACTTTGCAAGAAATTTAGATGAAATTCATTATCAGCATCTTCCATTTTAGTCTTTCTATGGATTGTGATCACAAAGTTACCACTTTTCTCTTTCTCTATTCGATCAACACTGTTTTAAAATGTCTCCTGCCTTTAATACATGTTAGGAATACATTTTATTGATTACATTGTGCAAGTGTTTACATTCTGGGTATGCCACAAATTGCCCTGGACCTCTTTTGTTCATCATTTGTTGTTGTTTCCTTTCTCCCACTGTACCATGAAATCATTTATTCAGGATGTTTACACTTCATCTGTGCATTCACTCCTTTGGAGTAGAAGAAGCTCATGCCACTTGTGGCAGAGCTGGCCACATGTGCCCAGAGGTCAGGGGGAGAAAAATGCCCATTTCTGTTTGTTACTGCCCTGGCAAACCAGCCTGCCTTGCATCAGTGTGGGAGCCCAGCAAGAATTCAATTTAGTTTCCTGTTTTAGGCAGTGAGAAATGCATGCATTTGTGGATGAATGGGAAATGAAAGGGAGTAAAAAATTAGTACTTTCAAACTCAGTTTTTGCTAATAAAGGCTAAGTTTTTGCTAACTTGCTAATGCAAGTTTGCTGCTACTCTGAATCTGCAGGGAAAGATTGACTTAAACTTTATACATAGGGTTCACATTTTCTTTAAAGTGAGATTCCAATTCCCCATGTCAAGGTTATCTTCATGATAGCCTTTGAAAGAGTCAGACCACTTGCCAATGGATGGATGTTCACAAGTTTGACAGTCTCTGCATTGATCCTACTCTTGCATGAAAATGGCTTTATCAAGCCTATAATTAGAAATGAAATAGTCTTAAATGGTTTCCACACAGCTTGACTTTCAAAGAGGTTCCAGTTTCACATAACTTCATATAAACAAGAGAATCAGAAGATATAACCAGATACCACAGTTCCTGCTTACTAATTGCCATAAAGCAGAGCCATCTGCTTTATACAAAGTCTAGGTCAGATAATCCTTCTAAAATGTGACCTTTGGGGCTCCATGGAACTTGTTCTTGATTAAATAAAACCTTCTTAGGAAGTTTTTGGGAAACTTGGTGCAGGTTCAGTCTGAGCAGAGAATGTAATTGATTGGATTTCTATATAATCTTAAACAGACAGTTCTGAGTGAGTCTATCTTTTGAACTTTTTTTTCTTAACCGCATTAATCTTTCATAAAAATTCAAATTACAAGTGAATTATTTCAGTTTTTAAAGTGATTCCTCATAAAAGTTAAATTAGATGACAAACAAATGATTTAGACATAAATCCATGACAGTTAAAGTGAAGTTTCATTTGTCTAAACCAAGCTGAGAACCTGGGCTGATGAAGTGAGGGGCATTCTCCACAAGCCTGACCTTGTTTGGAGGGCGTGTGCACAGCACAACATGAACAGAGCAAAACAGAGATGATTGCAGCTCAACAAATACTTGTATATGTATTGAATATATGAATACTTGTAATTCCCCACATCTATTTCAGTATGACCAAAACCCCTATCATGGATGCCTTCAAATACGTATCTTTTCCATCATATACTTTATTTAAATATTTTATTCGTTATATGAAAATAGTTTCTGTGATTAAATAATCGGTTCTTTTGCTCTAGTTTTCTTTTGGCATTGGTGACTATTATTTTTGGATGTCTGTCTTTGGCCAAGCAATTGCCAATTATTCACTGCCAGATTCAAAATAGGAGTGCTACTGCCAAAGCAAATAATACATTATTTTGGAGTTACACAGATCTTTCCAGCTGAGGATCACAACATATTTTGTAACCACTAATGAATTTAGCCACTTACTACCCACCAAAGATTCACATTTGCGCCTCAGGGATGAGATGAGAAGGGATGGAGTGCAGCAGGATGTGATCTGCCCTTTGCAGGGGCTGAAGCAAGTTAGCACTGGGGGGAGGAACCAGAATGCAGGACACAGTAGAAATGGGCTTTTGCTTCTGAATTGACCATTTTCCTTCTGAATCCAGACAATTGCCCAATGGCTGGGATTGCTCTGCCTGGTCCATGATGTCCTGCTCCTACAGGAGACATAGAGAAGATGGGTTGTAACTTTTTTCTCACAGAAAATGTATTCACTGTGTTGCATAAATGAAATAGATTAATGCATTGAGAGTAAGTGTATTCTGAACCTTGGTAGCTCCCAGTTTTGTGAGAGATGCAGGGAGGAAATCAGTCATGGCAGAAGACCCAATTATCTTGACTGATGAAACTTCATGATGGCTCTCCTGCTCCTCTCAGGTGTTGCTGTGGCCTCGTGCTGGCTGTGGCCTGCAGAACCACTCCACATTCTCAGCAAAATGTTGAGCAGTGTTGCAATGGAGGAGAGTTCCTTACTGAACTGGGTGACCCCTCATGTCTGAGGGTTCTGACTGCTGGATTTAACCCATCTCTGTAAATACCCCTCCAGCATCAGCATCATGGCCCTGATCATTCCCCCCAGACCCTGTGGCATTTTCACAGCTTTGGATAGCCTTGCTAGGACTGTGCTGGCACAGCAGCCAAGCTCTGCATCCCACATTTCTGGTCAGGAAATGGCCACTGCTTTCCCAGCTGCAGTGAGGGATGGGTGCCCTCCAAATACTGAGGGGATACTGGTATTTAGAAAAGTGTTACTCTGGTTCTAGGTTTTGTTACTAATTTTGTAGCCCAGCCTAAAGATGTGATGAGAGTCTACCTTTCTTTGCTCTCAGCTGCTGCAGGGACTGATGTAGCTGATGATAAAATTGTCTTTTCTTGGCTGCCAAATGAAAAGTTCCTCATTGCTGCACATTTTTCAAATTGCCAGAGAGACTGTTTTTTGCTGTGGGAATCACCTCACATACACCTGATCAATTTATGTAAAGCACTGAATAGCTTAAGAGGCCATTAAGTGCAGAATTTTGCTGGATTGGACTGTCTGTGTCATTTTATTGAAGAAAGAAGCATCTGAAATTTGATATCTAATATATTCTGTGAGCAGAGCAGCAGTTCAGGGCAAACAGAGGCTGTTTTCCTTGAAATTCAAAGTGCAGTAGCTCAGAGACAACCATCTGTGTGCATTTAGGGAACCTGAAACTACCTGAATGCCTGGCAATTTTTTTGTAATTATCTCAGAAAAGAATTATGATACATCACAGATAATTTTCCATCTCTTTCATTCCTACTTTGATAAAATGTACTAAAAATTTGTTACCTATTTTATTCCTTGCTGGGATTAAAAAATTCCACAAAGAAACAAATAAAATATTATTTGAAAGATGTGATTGGAAAGTATGTGGGTATGTTTTAAAGATTGCACATTTAAAGACAAACACGGGAGGGCTGAAATTTACTACAACAGCTTCACTGAAAATTATTCCATCACTCAGATCAAAAGCAGACAAAAATCACAGAAACATTTGGAAGAGGCAGCAGTGCCAGAGCATGATTTTAGCTATTTTGGGAAAGCAGCTGCTTCTCTCTCTGACATGGACTCAAAAGGTAGGATATTCTGTAAGGTGGATTGGCTCATTCAGATCATTCCCCACATCGACTCTGTCACGGGAACATTGACTAGCATTGTCTTTTGGGAGAAGCTGAAGAGAAATCTCTCCTATGCAGTTAAACAATTGCTAAATAGCAGTTGACTTTAACCCCTGAATGCTTGTTTCCAAATACTCAGTATAGAATGGCAAGAATATCGTAGGAACATGGCCTTAATTTAATATTGATACGTTGATTTTTTGTAACTAAAGAGATGCAGAAAACTAAATTGGCAGTGCAAACCAATGCTGAACAGTCACTGCTACTTAAAAAAGCTGCCTATAGTTACAGAGAAGAGACAAAGCTGAAAAGAATGTCACTGGATTAGTATCTGCAAATTCCAGAAATGGGAAAACTGGATAAGCCCTGGTTATTGGACATTCTTCATTCCTCTTGGCTTAATGTTTGTTCTGGCAACTGCAAATGACAGGAATGATCTTCCCCCATCCCTCCTGGATCTCAGTGTCATAGGAATCACAGCTGGTTTCAGCACAGACCCCTGCATTAGAACTTTCTGTGCTTGACAGGCTGCATTTGGCAGCGTGAGAGTAATATGCTTGCTTTATTTGATTTTGCATATGACTGATTGCTTTTAAAAGAATTTATTTTCTTTCTTGTGGTTTAGCTGTAGTTCTTGCTGATGGCAGCAATATCAATCTGTACCTCTTGTCATCTATGGCTGGTTTCTATAATTTTTAAAATAATTTTTGAATGAATGCAGATTGCTGCATCTTGTTTTGGTAGGATGGTATATCAATTTTTGATTTCTAGCAGCACTGGAGTATATGATAAAATATTGTAACTGGTTCAGGGTACAGTTGCAGACAGAAGGCTTCAGAGAGTCTTTGTGATCTACTCTGTGTTTTATGATGTGACAGGACAATGTTGGAAAGATTTCTGGCATTTCATTTCATAATATTTTTCCAGTGACCAGTGCTGAGTATTTTTCTCTAATGGAAAAGTTCTACCTTCACACCCCTTTTCCTTGTTTCCTCTTGGCCCCTCTTCCCCATTTCTGTTAAGAATCAGGGTCACTGGTCCCCAGTATAATTGTGACCACAAGATTCCTCTCCATAATGGCAGGAATCTCAGTGCATCCATTAGTGTTTCAAACAGTCTGATTTCTTATTTCTTTTGTCAATATTCTTTGCTTTCCTGTCTAGCCAGAAAAGCAGCTTTTTTTTTTTCTTTTTTTTCTTTTTTTTTCTGGTGGTGTTCTTGAAGAGCCCAAAGACACTGTCCTGAATAGCTTTGTGGTTGCATTGCTTGGACCATGGGCAGGAGCTGAATTTCTGCCGCTCAGAAATCCTGCACATCAGTGCAAGGTGGGTGCTGCAGGGTGCTCACGCACGGGAGGCACCAGGAAACAGAGCTCTGAACCTGCTGACCAAGCTCTACAGAGCAAGAGATTTTTCCCCTGAATGCTGAGGGGTTATTGCAGAATTATTCAAAACTTGGTGAAATAAGTATGAAAGGTATTTCCTTTGGATGGATAAGGTGCTAATTTTGGAGCTGTGGAGGCTGAACTGTAGCCATGGCTTCTTCAAAAGTTGCATTACCATAATAATATATGCGCATGTACGTTTGCCTGGCATTGGGAGAAGGAAGAAAAAGGTGTTTATTGAACTGAATCAAAAATCTATCTTTAAACTGTGATTTCTGATGGAAAGGATTAAATTCCAAGCTGCACAGCTTCTTCCATTGTTAAGTTCTCACTGCCCTGTTCTTGTCTAGACCTCAGAGCCTGGTAGTCAATGGGGAATTCTGTGGTTGAACCTCAGAGATCTTATTTTCTTAAATAGCTCCAGCATTTTTGACATTGCAGGGTTTTTCACATATCTCCTTACTTGAGTTTGACTAGATCAAAAATATCTTGGATATTTTGTTTGATCTAAATTCCCAGATGTTCCCACTGCAGGTCAGAAACAGAGTTACATGATAGCAATGCTTATTTCCTTAATCTGGCCTTTCTGTGTTCTTCCAAATGAATACTGGTTGCATGTCAGGAACACAAGTGGGGTAATCAGTTAATTAAAAGCAATGCTGGTCAGGTGGTGGTGCAAATGAGCAAATAATTTCTTCTCTACTGGAAAGGGATGCTGTCTTGAGCATTTCAAAAGAGAGGAAAGAGGGGTGGAGTCCTCTAAGCAGCCTGTGAGCCTTGTTGTAGTAACCCCCCAGCAACGCTGAGCACACAGAGCAAGGCTGATTTGAGCAGTGAATTCAGTATCCTGTACTGTGTATTCTATTCCTTTAACTGACTCCAACAGGGGTTCAGGAAATCGGTATTCAACTTAGCAGAGATGTCACGTTACTGTATGGCAGATAAGAGAAATAAAAAATCTTATTCTTGTGGCCCTGTTTTATCGCTGAATCCCAGTGAAATTAAGGCACTTATCTAAGATCCGTAAATGGATACCATTAACAAAGCACAGAGAACTATTATCTGTCTGCAATCTCTCAAGAACTTTTGTTTGACTTCAAAATTTGTCTGTTACCTCTGTGCCAGCTCTCCTACCTGTGAAATGCTGCTGTTGGTGCTGCGCAAATGGCTCCTGAGGAGAATTTTTGTTAATAGGTGTTGGAGGCTTTTTGGATGTTCACTCTACAGCTTTATTTGTTCTAATTATATCTGACATTTCACAAGCTGCACATTCGTTATTTGATGGGCAAAACATCAAAAATAATTAGGCCAAATGATCACACAAAGCCCAACAGAAAGCTTTTTCAGGGCATGTTAGCTGGTTTTTATTAATAATTATCCTCATTAAACTTTACCAAACTGTCAGCTCACTGCCTGCTCATTGTTATGGAACTCCTAAACTCAGGTGAGGATTTGAATTTTCCTGTGAGGTGAACAATGTTTACGTTTGAAAACAAAAAGTTATTTGCTCAAATCCAACTCGCTTCTTCCTTCCAACCCTTTTTGCTTCTGATAGGAAACAGCTTTAGATTTTCCACGGTGCCAGGAGAGGTCACTCTTTCTCCTTTGTCCTGCCTGGTTAAGGCTCTTGAACCAGAAGGGATCCTCTTTCCTCCTCGAGTGAATTGGCACATTCCTTGAGTTACTGTTTGGATGCTGTCTGACACACACAAAGAGCACTGGGAGGATTAGTTCCATTTGCCTGATATCTATATGGAAAACTCTTAAAGAATTTTGTGGCAAATGAGATTGTATCTCCAGCTTTACATCAACCATCTGGTATAATTCTAATATAAGCCCAGAATTCTCCTTAGTCCTGTTCTAGAATTATAAATGGAGGTTTTGAAAAGCAGAAACCAGAGAATATGCCACTTAATTGAATGGAATGTTGATAAATATCAGTGTTTAAAATTCATGTATGAGTGATAGAGTCTTCTTTGGTGTCCAACACAGGAATAATAACACATCGCAGTAGGAATTTGTAACAACTGTTCAACCAACTTCAATTTGAACAAACCTAAGCTAAACCCAAGTCCTCTGCAATATCTTGTTTCCAAATTTGTGAGGGAAAAGTACTCATGACTGAGTTTTCACTGAAGCAAGAGTAGAAAATCCTCACAATATAATTAACAATCTGAGCAGGTATAAAAAGGAAAACATATTGATAATTTCTGTTTCAAACATTTCTTTTATCCCTACATAAAATAAAATTCAGTGGCTTGGATGAAATAATATGATACCCAGTCCCTCATGCCCTGATTCAAACCTAATGTGAACCAACATCTGACATTCCAAAAAAGTGTTCCATTTCCCTGCCCTTCATTTTTTGTTCCCATTTTCATTTTTGCACTTGTACATCTCCAGTGATACAGAAAAGCACCAACAGCCCTGAACCATACCACTATAAATCTGGCTAGTGACACAGGATTGCATGATTTCTGCTGGGCTTGCAAAGCCCCCAAAGCAGACTGTCTCTTGAGGTTACCGGTTTAGTTTTGCAGATTTAGGAAATTGAGAACTGCATCCAAATGGAGGAGTTCTTATTGGCACTCAGCAGCATTTATGAGATGTGACTCTCCTCTTCCTGATTGCATATATGTATATTTATATATGTGTGTATAGAAAAAGATAGGAAAAAAGAGCAACAGCCAAGCAACAGCAAGCATCTCTGTATTAGGGTTCAAGTGCTTCTTTGGCACCTTCTTACCTAAATAGGTAGGATTCAAAAATAAATGCAAGGTTTATAAATTAATTTTTTGAAAGGACTTGCTGCATTTCTACTCTGCTACATTTCCACTACTTTTATAGTAGTTTTTTTAGGATTTTTTCATGGTTGTTCCTCTACATTGCCAGTTTTCATGCCGTGGTGTGTTCTGGGACCAGCTGGATCTGGTGGTTCTGAGACCTGCTAGGGAGTGCATGATGTCAGCCACAGCATGCTGGTGTGGTGGGTGCATCTAAGCACCTGCCTCTAAGGGTCCTACTTGATGGGAGAGATGAAGTGTGTATTAAAGTGATGGAAAAGAGATTTTATGACACACAGGAAATGTGCATAAATCATACTTAAATTTGGATGCTTTGGGGAAAAGTTCCTTTCTGTTTTGTTGTTTGCACCTCTGAGTGAGGTAAGAACTGCTCTCTGCAGGGTCTCCAAGTATGATGACCACAGAAATAATAAATAACAAGGCCATTCTCCTCTCTCCATGCCCCCATCAAATCAAGTTCCTGGCAAACTGGAGCTGTGGCAAAGCTGTCCCTACCAGAGGAGTGAACAACAGCAAGGTGTCCCTTTGAACACACAAATATCTGCTCCCTACTCGATAGGCAGGCTCCTCATCTTAGAAGCTAAAATGTCTCTATTGTTATATCCCTCACTTTCTATGGGAATATACATTCAGCTTGAGAATGATAATAATTCTGCACAGAGAATGCCCATTTGTGCAGTGGTCTGGTTTCTCTGTTACCCCTTTTTTGACTTTTAACTTTTGCTCTCCTGCTATGTGTCTATGGGAGGTAGAATCACAGAGTCACAGAATATATTCAGTTGGAAGGGACCCCAAGAATCATCAAAACCCAGCTCCTGGCCCTGCACAAGACCATCCCCAAGAGTCACACTGAGAGCATTGTCCAGACGTTTCTTGGACTCTGCCAAACTTGGTGCTGTGGCCACTTTCCTGGAGAGCCTGTTCCAGTGCCCATCTACCCTCTGGGGAAAGAACCTTTTTCTGATATCCAGCCAAAATCTCTCCTGACTCAGGTTTGTGCCATTTGCTCAGGTCCTGTCACTGATTATCACAGAGAACAGGTTGAATAACTACTTTGTGGCCAGATCTATATATCTATCCAAATCATGTTCCTCTTTCTTCTGAGACATGGAGGAACATATTCAGGTTTATGTCAGAGTAGAAAGATGTGCATTGAAGAATATTACCAGGGAAGTATCTATTTTTAAATATATTTCATTGTATTGTTGGAAAACCCACCCTGAAATTGCTAGGTAGAATTAATGAAAATATGCCACCTTTCCTAATGCAGAGACTGTCAGATTACCATACCTTTCCTCACGTAGAAGCTGGTTTGTAGCCTATATTTCCTAAATTTGTTTCTAAAGTCTAACAAGCTTCCTCTCTACTCTATTTATTTCTGCATTACTTCAGAAAATCTTGTTAAGAGAGTCCTTTCAGCATTGTTTAAAGTAGATCTATTTTTCCTGCAGTACTGAAGGCATGTTTTAGGGATTGGAGCAATTAAAAGAGCAGGAAGGAGAGATGTTAACTGAGCCATTTGCTGCTCATTTCAATGCATTTGCTCATGTGATTTGACTTCTTTGTTCACATAATTTACTTTGCAACACGTTTCTCATTGTTATGCATATCTGGTCTCTTCCAGTTTGGGGGAGGAAAAAAGGTATATATGTCATGGTCCAAAATATCTGTATTAGTGCAGGTCTTCCATGCAGTGCATTCCCCTCAAGAAGAAACCTTACATTTTCTTAGCATGTGCTGCTGAGGACTCTCTTTGCTTTTCTTTTAAGGAATATCTTCACCTTCCATGGATGCAGTTTAGGGGATGGATCTGTGCTGCAAGGCCTGGAGTCAGGAGTGTTGGTACCTGTTAGCTCCTCTCCTTCCCAAGCCCTTGCTGTGGCAGTGCTGCTTCCAAACAGCTCCTGTCAGGTGCAGATGCTCGGAGCTGCTCTGCAGAGCCCTGACCCTGTGCACTTGTAAGTTCTTGTTAGTAGGGAGAGTTTGTGCTGCACTGCCCTTGCAAGAAAAGTCAGAGTGACGTGTATATATCACTTCAGTCCTTGTCTGTGGGATTGCCTCTGGCTACTTCCCTCCCCTGGCAGTATATGGAAATATATGAAAATATTTCCCTGAAATATATGGAAAATATTTAAATAAACCAGCAAACCATTTAAATAATCTAGCAGGGCTCCAAGCTTGCAAAGATGCCAACATGAACACTGTCTTTAGATGCATGAAACAAGTTTAAATCAGATTTAAATTGGAGAATTAACTTCTTCATTTGAGACTAGAACAAACAGACACATTCCTACAGTGAATACAGGGGTGTGACTGCCCCAGGGTCACACAGCTCAGACCCTGTGCCAGCTCTTGGGATATCCACAAGTGCCAACTCTTTTGCTCGGGATTCTCAGATGGGAACATGATGTAATAGACAGGATTCACACTCATTTACAGCTTAAAGAAACCTGATGTAAAACTCATCAAAAATAAGATTTTTTACGTCAATCAGTTCATGGGGTTTTTTTCTCCTTGTGATGCTTTTTGTTGTTCACGCCTTACCCTGCACCCCACAAACAACAATGATAAAAAAATATAAACCAAACCCTACCAGGTTTATTGCTAATCAGATTAAAACCTGAAATATTTTGAGAAGCAAAATCTCTGCCAAAAAAAACCCTCCACAAAGCATGCTTATAAGCTGACTTAACTTCCAAATTTAAGTGCTTCACTTTCTCTTTTGCTGGTTTTACTTTCTATTATAACACAATACAAAATTTTGGAAAATGTGATAATAGCATGACCAAAATGATGGCCCATGCAGACACCATTCCTAAAGCAATGCTACTGTCTGCCAGCTGCAGAAAGAACCAGCCTTCATTCGTGTTTTGCAGCAGTACCACGTACTGCTACATCTGTGTACCAACACCAAGTTTACAAACCTGTGATTCCTCATGCATTTCTCTTTGGTAACTTTCAAGTTACAAATCAACAAGAAATTACCTCTACCTCATGTGATACGGATTTTATCATAACTTGGGAGAAAACATTTAAACATCAGCATCTTTATCGACAGAGCTAATATTGTACTTCTTTGAAGTTATCTGAAGAGAGGAACTATTTACATGGCAATAGAACAAGTATTATATATCTTTAAAAGCTTGAAGTACTTTGAGACTACAGCTTTCCTGAAGGTGGACAGAGGGGATGGAGTTTCTGCCTCAAGGTGAATTTCACCAAAGAGGAAGCCAACAGAGCTGGAGACACTCAGGGAATGGGAGGCAGAAGAGGAGGGGAGGCAGAAGCAGGGGGGCAGTTCAAGGCTGTTGTGGTTGAGGGGAGATCTCCATGTGCCCCGTGGAGGAGCCTCCCTAGTTCAGTGCTGGGGCCAGAATCCACAGCTTAGAGTTGGTGGAGAGAGGGATGGGCAGAGGGACACGGCTGTGGGAAATCCTGTGCCTGCTGCAGCACCCAGGGACGGGGAAAGTGGGAGCTGAGGCGCTCTTATCTCATCCCTACCCTGAATTCTGCACTTGTTCAAAGCTGGAATTAACAGGCTTTGGGAAAATACTTTCTTCCCAACATTAGTGAATGATAACTTAAAAGAAAATGCTGAAAAGCAGGACTCTCAGTTGTCTAAAATCCTGGGGAAAAAATTAATAAAAGAAGTATCTTTTAAACAAACATGTTTTAAAGCACTGGAAGAGGGAGTGTAATTGTGATTACTCCCATTTCATAGGTATGTGCATGAATGTTGCCATTGTCATCCAGAAAAGATTAATTTTAGACTCTTTTATTTACACCATTTTTATGGTGTAAATAAAAGAGTATTTTATTCTTGATAATAAATAATAATAAAAATAAATAAAAGCTTTTCTTTGTTTGAAAGTGAATGTGCAGCTTTTTAAATGTGTTTGAATTGGATTTTAACTTTACATTAATTGAATTGCTTTGTCTTTGGAAGACTGTGAGGAAAATTTAAAAAGGTACAACAAACCAGGATAATTCTAGCTTAGGAAAAAGTTCCTCAAACATGAAAAGTAATGTAACTCCTTTAAAAGCAGAATGAAACTTAAGCATTCTTGTTAATAATTATACTGATTTTCTCTCAGTAATGTTACTGTGGCAATCTTAAAATCCAAGCAAAATTACCAAGATGGGGCTATCTTAAATTGTTATGCTTAAACAATAATAAATAAATTAAAATACATGTGATGTATTAATCTGAAAAATTATAACATAGTTTTGTTGACATCAGTACAACTGTGATTAACTACATCAACTGACAGGTGGATTGCTGAATCTGATTAACTGTGTCTCATGCTGAAAATCTATTGGATTTTATCTTTAAAAATAGAACACTTCTTTTTTTCCAGTTACCAAGAGCTATAGGTTATGTATAAGCCTCTCAAGCCAGTAAATTGCATGTTGAAAATTTTTCTTAAACTCTACTGCAGTTCTGAGTGGGTATTATTTGATAAACCAAACTTGCCCTGAATTAAGGTAAACATTCAGTAGTGTTTATGTGATCCAGTCATAAAACAACATCCAGTCCTAAAGTTATAAAACAGAACCACAGAATTGTTAGGGTTGGAAGAGACCTCTGCATCTTTTCTACAAATTCTCATTTTTCTATTTTAATTTTTCTCAGTTGCAAAATTTCAAATTAAATTCATTTTGTAAGGAGAGGTAACAGCATGGGACAGGGAGATCATTTTGGGCCAGTCTGAAAAGTAAAGTATCATAAATATGTGGCTGAAGAATGAATGAAGAAATATATGAAATGTGAAAGGCAAAAATATATGCTGGAGTTATAAATATAGGCAGAAAGCAGGGAAAAAAGCAATCATAGCTACAGAAAGCAATGCAATATTTGAATATATGAAAGGTGGTGAAATATATTTGTTGTGTGCAGCCTTACATTTGTTGCATGGTTCGTTTTAGTTGTCTCCCCACTGTTCTGCTGAGATCAACTCTGAAAAATTGTTGTATTCAAAGCAGTGAGAAATTGTAATTCCTTTTCTTAATTTGTATATATATGGCAATGGGCAGGTATAGCTGCTTGTTGGGGTTTTTTAACCAGAGCTGGACAAAACAGTTTATTGCACAAGGTAGTAAAACCCCAAGTTTCACTCTGCTCTTTTGCTTTCTTACGGGAAGATTGTTTTTCCAATGAATTTACACATTGGTTTTCTTCACCTATTTACTATTTGTTCTCTGATGCAAAATTACAAGTGAATAGAACAGGGCAGCCTGTTGGCTTGACAATGTTTGTAGAAGTCTGTGTTAAAACTTGGGAGTTCCTCTGTGTGTGACAAAGTTAAAATCCTGTGTGATTTTAAAGTCATGAGAAATGCAGCATCAAGATCTGTGAAATTCACTGTGAGAGCCAGGTGAAAATTTGGCACCCTCTGCCTTAAGTGTTCTGCAAAAATACTGTGTGGTTTATTTTCTGGTGTCTAAATCTCTCTCTCTCTGGACTGCCTTCTAAACTAATAGTTTGAACAGAAATAATGTTTTGGGATCAAGAGAGGCTGGCTTTTTGAAAGGTGTTCTGTATTCAGTTTTTGGAGGTTGGTACAGAATTAAGGATGCAAACTGGGAGAAACATGTGAGGACTACAATCTGGAGCTAAGTAAGGTGAGGCTATGGGTAAAGAACCACCAGGATTGGTGAGTCCTTCTTGCATGGAACAGGAGAGGAGCTGAGTGTGACCAGCATGGAACCAACACTGGGCAGAGGTAATGGAGCTTCAGGTACCAGAGGTACTGAAAGCAGATTTTAATGAAGAACTAGATGTGGCTGCTGTTGTGACTTGAAATAGGCTGGAGACTGCTAATCACAGTTGACTTGCTCTGACTTTATTCCAGTGTAGCTTTTCTGGGAGCAGGCAGGCAGATGGTGGGGTCATCTCTGATACTGCTCACAGCTGGAGATCAGCTCCTCTGAAGAAGCCCTGTGTGAGAAGCACTTTGTGTAGGTACTTCCAAATGATTTTAAACTAAATGTCAGGTTAGTTGATCCACTTATACTTTTATTGCTGCCTGGTGGCAGTGCCTGAGGAGACAGATAATGACATTGCCTGTTGGGATGGAAAAAAGGCCTCTGGCATGCTTTTGTAAAACAGAATTTTGTTCACGCAGTTTATTTTGGATTGCAAATCTGAGCTATTCATTTCTCTCTCTTCCTCTTGAATGGGGAGAATAGAACTCTCAAAATATTTCCAAAAGAAATTAAATTGAAATAGATTCAACTGCAAAATATTTTGCATAGATAAAACTATGCACTTGAACAAAAATACACTTACAAGCTCTACTAGCTGGAGTGCAATTTCATAAAGAGTAGGCTTCTAGCTGTTGAATTTACTATTGGCTTGATGATATGATTCAGTTTGGTTCTTTATAGCAGCACATCCAGGACCATTTAAACATTTTCATTTTTGTTTCTGTTTATAAATTGCTCACATGTACATATTAAATATTCATAGTTAATATCTGCAGGAAAATATTGCTAGCTAAATTATTGATGTCTCAAAATAAAATAATATTTTTTTCCATTTTAATGATTAAATTTTCTCAATATGTGATTTATTTTAAATGGTTTTTTTATACTGCTGATTTAATTCTTAATTCTTTATTCATTTTGGGCTGCAAGATAAAACTTGCCAGGAAATACTGGATGAGATTCTGATCTCCCAAAGGGATTTGCAATCATCCAGTTTCATTATCTTCAGTGAAATTTTGTTGCCATGGCTGGGATGAATCTTACGTTGTGACTTCATCCTTATCTTTAAGACTGGTTTATGTTATTTATATAAGAGTCTGTTGGTTGTATTTTAGGAAAGGGGGAGGTTAATGGTGAAACATTATTGACCTTCTCCAACTAATCATGTCTTAATTCCTGACAATACTTGTATCCATTTTGGATGTTGGTATTTTAAGCCCAAACGTAACTGAGACACTTTCAAGGTTATGGATGTGTTCAGTTCAGAGTTTCCACAGCAAGTGTGAAAATGGCAGTTTGGAAACAGCTTAGGATCAGCCTCTGAAAACCTTAGTTCCAGAAAACAGCGTTTTGCCCTGTGTTTTCTGCCATTTTATTTAAATAATGATGACAGAATTGCCACCACACTACAATAGAAGAAAATATGTTTGAAATTGAAACAAGAAGCACAAAACACTTCAGGTATTTGAAGGTTTTAAACGTTCAAAATGAGACTTCAAGAAACACAAAAGTTGCTGTGTAAAGTAAGTCTTGTTCCTACTAAAAGAGACAACATAAACCAGACATAAAATCCAGAATAAAACACTCCAAAACCTGGTGTTATTTGCATTAACTTTCAGCTCTTCCCAGCAGTCCTGCTTAGCTAATCTGGTGGCATCAGTTGTGACACTCATCCATAGGGCATGAAATGGCAGTTTGCCACCCGCCTTGAGCAGGTTGTTTTTGAAGTGTTTGAAGGCAAAACAAAAAAGTACACTGCCATTAGAGGCAAGCTGGAATTTTATATCCACTTGTTTTTGACAGTTATAGTTGAAGCTGTCACTTTTTCTTTATTTTTTTTCCAGAACCTTTAAAATGGATCTTTTTACATGTTAACACGAATACATTAAAGTGGAAAAAATCCCTTCAGCTTTACTGGGTGCTAGCTGACACATGGAGACCTCAGAATTCAATGCACACACAGAACACATGTGATTAAAGTTGCAATTATAGCCCTGTGTTAAGCATTTGAAAGCATAAATTAAAGGGGATTGGTAATCTTTTATATCCCTAGCATTTCCCATTTCCACACATTCCAGCCCAGGATCTATGCAATCTTTAATTGGAGCACTGAAGGAATTGAGGCAGCAAATATTGTACAGCTGTTCTTGTGATGAAAAGCACAAAATGTTTTCACTTGCATTACCCAAAATGAATGGTCTCCAAACCAGATGTTTTTTTCCTTTCCCCAAATGTCCTTTTGTAAATCCAAGTGGCTAACTTCCCATATGAGAAGAAGCTGAGATAGCTGACATGGGTTAGCCTGGAAAAGAGAAGGCTCAGGAGGGAATCTCAATTTTTTTTTACAGATATCTTACAGAAGGATATGTAGAAGATGGAGCTAAACTGTGCTCAGTGGTGCACAAGGACAAGGTCAGAGTCAATGGACACAAACAAAAGCACAGGACACTCTGTCTGCTCATAAAAAAGCTACTTTTTTACTGGAATGGTGATTGAACATGAGACAGGCTGCCCTGACAGGCTGTGGAGGTTCCATTTGGGGAGATACTAAAAACATAGCTGAGAAACTTGCTGCAGTTGACCCTGGTTGCACTACAGGGTTTTACAAGATGGTTTCTGGAAGTCCCTTCCCAACCCCATTATTCTGTGCGGCTGGGAATTGTGGTGCCCAGGTTTTGTAGCTAGCTTTAAAAAACTGTCAGCATGGTTTCTCACACATGGGACTGGAAAGTATTTCCTGGGCCATGGGATTTGTTAAGTCTGCCACTAACACAGAATTTGTATCAGGAAATTCTGTTTCTAAAGCTGTCTCATGTCCTCCACTTCACAAAACACTCCCTTATGAACATGGGGGCCACGTATACGATGTGTTCACTCCAGTGAACTCTTTCTGTGTTTGTATTTTGTTGAAGTTCCACACGTGTGAGAGTCACTTGGGTCATGCTCCCTCCCATGAGCAGTAGATGAGCAGTAAAGGGTGGTCTGGTTGCTTGCCTTGTGCTGGTTGTTGTCGGCTGGGTCAAGTGGACTCAACAGGAGGGAAAAGGATTTTGTTTTTCCCAGGAATTACCAAGGAGTGAGGAAGACCAACAGGAAAACCAGGGCTTGGCTGAGAGCAGCAAGGAGATAGTCCCATGGTTCTGAGGGTCTTGGACTTAGAGGATTTTCGTGTGGGTTGTGAAGAGTCTATTGTAACCCTAGAAGTTCCTACAGTAGAAAATGAGTCAAAAGGAAATGGAAATATCAGTCCAGGAGTAGAGCCTTTTCAAACATTTATATTTTCTCTAGAAAATTTGTTCTAACTAAGGTTGAAGACAGCTTCACTTTCAAAATTCAAAAGCCTTTCTGGTTCTGTGACTTAAATAAAAAGGTGGAGGGCATTTGACACAGTCAACATAAAAGTCCTGATGTTCTTTTGAACCACAGAGTCTTGCCTAAGTTCACATCTTATTCCATATCAATGCCTAACGTAAATAATTCTTGATTCTTACAGCTCTCTTCTTCTTTTATCTTCTCATGTAACCAAATAAGCCGGACTTTAGTTTCCTTTTGTTGTGCTTATTTCTGTGCAGAGTATGGAATGCAGTGTGCATGGTACAAATATTTAACTGCCATAAAATATGAAGCAGAACACACAAAACAAGGTTTATGATTTTTTAAAACCTGTCTGAAATGATGCATGTCAATACCCTGAAGAGCAGCTTCAGCAATCAAAAAGTACTTAAACCTTCACCTTGGTTTTAGGTAAAGAACATCTTTTAACTCTTGTTTTTACTGGTTGTCTTCAATCAAAACATATAGATAGTCCTTTGGTGGAGCTCTGCTTCAGCAAGGGCTAAGGAGAGCTGCTTTCCTTGGTGCTAATGGGCCTGCTGCACTGGGGTGGGATGGCCAAGAAGCACGGCCCAGGGCTCAGCTTGTCCTGAGCTCAGTGACCCTTCCATGTCCTTTACAAGCAGTGTCTGTCATTACAGTGGCTTTCAGGGAACAGCTGTGCCCTTCATTTTATGTATTTCTACTTATTCAGCAACTGTGGTGTGGAACTTTCCAATTTTCTATATCCAATTAAGTTCTGATACTGTCTTCATTTTACTTAGTCTAGATAATGACTCTGCAATACTGTGAATATGAATGCAACATTATTTGGATACAAAGGTAATTGAAAAGTGTTTTTCATGAAAATACTGTGCTTTCTAATTTCCTTTGGCTATCATGAAATCTCTTAAATACAGTGGAGTGGGAAATCCTCACTCTTGTCTGCTCATTATAACCTGAGGTCTGAAAGCTGCTCTGAGAAGACTGCAGTACTGTCCAATAATTAAATGGCAAGAGTACAGCTCTCCATGAAATATAATTTTGTTGTCTTACATACAATGGATTATTGAATTTTTATGGAACCATTTAGGAGATTTCCTAATAAACTTCGCAACACCTGCTCCATTGCTACATTTATGATTCTTCATTTTGCAGAGTCAAATTTTTAATTCATCCTTACAGAGATATTTTTTGAACACATGTGCAATTACACTGTTTACTCTGTTTCTAAAATTATTTTCCTTTTTCTTTTTTTCTTCACTCTCAACATTTATCTCCTTACCATTATATACAGTTATATTTACTTTTTGGACTATGCTACACAAACCCAAAACAGACCAGTTGAGGAATAATTTCCTGCATACCCCTCTCATGGTTTAGCTATAAAGTTGAATGACTTTACAGTCTGTGTCAGACTATACATCAAAAAATCCTTTTTAAGCAGGGATAAAAATGTGTAAAGGAATGAAATTTAATCTCACACGAAAGAGGTATGCTAAAATGTCTTCACTATTAATTTGCAAAGTAAAAGATTTTGATGGAAAGGGGTCATAAGAACTTGTGCAGATTTTACATTGTATTTTGGGAGATAGCAAAAATAAATATATATCTATTTTGTATACATTTGTGGGAGTAATAAATACCTGAGAAACTTCTCACTTCTTCTAGTAGTCTTCTTCAGGAACAGATACAACAAGAGAATCCTTAGCAAACTGCATCCTGCAGGAGAGGGTGGTTACTGAATAACAAGATGCTGTGTGTGGGGAAAGAGACAGTGGCTGTTCTTGGGAAGAGATGTTATGTGACTCTCTTTGCTCTGTCATTTTCCTATGATTATTTAGCGTTCAGGAAGGGGCTAAGTTTGTACTATTTTGTACAGCATTAATTCTTATCCATGAATTTCCAAATTTAAAAAACTACATCTGCTCAAAAAGTCACCCCTGAGATGTATTGCAATTACAGATAACTGCATCTTGAGTAACAAAGAAATAGCTGAGGGTTTGTTTCTTCCTGCAGCACGATGAAGTGAAACATGTTTGTGTGTGAGGGGTTTGGAATGAATCAATAGGAAGAACTTGGAAGTGCTGTGCAATGCAGACTGGATCAGGGAGTATCCATGAGATTGGTGTAGCTGGGCCTTGAAACAGAAACAAAGACCAAGCAGATGGTAATGAACTTGTCTGGGGCGAGTTTAAGTTTTTCCATGCTGTCTTGGAGTGGGGGAGCTTCCTGGTGTTATATGTGTGGATGTAGGTTTGCTTTACTGTTCTATATTATTGGTTTTAAACATTGCTATTTCATTCCTTTTGAGCATGCTGGTTTGTGGCACTTTAAATATTTGAATACTGAGAGCTCCCACAGGGTGGATTTCTAAATGCATTTTGAAATGTTGTAGAAATTGCAGAGGGAAAAAACATTACTGAAGCTGGACTTGGTCTGGTAGTGCCAAAGCTTTGGGGTTTCCTCTTTGGTATCTTATCTGAGCAGGGGTTCTCCAAACGAGACTCTCCCAAATGCAGGTTAGAGTGTTAGAGCAAGAGGGGATCTGTGGCCTTTAAAATCCCAACAAGAATCTCCCTCCGTGATAGGTGCAGACTCACCTAGAAATTGATTCCATCTATTGCTCCAAGGATCTCCTACTAAACCACTGGGGTCCTGTTACAAAAATGTCATACTAAAAATTATCCTCACAGTATTCATCAAAGTATAGCAGGTATTCTTTTTATGGCACTTGAGCTTATCTCTGGATGACTAAGATAGGATGAAACAAATCTTATCCAAATGATAAACACTTCAGATCTTCCTTATCACAGTGTTCTCAAGATCAGTAAAGTACAAAAATTTGTCTTAGGAGTGACAAATTCTTCTAATAACCAACAGTATAGTTTACTAGAGTAACACATTCTGTCTTTCCATGTGGATTGATATCAAATTAAGAAAATAATCACCTGAGTGCCAGCTGTAATGATTGTGAATATATTTGAGCAGTCATTGTGAAAAGGACTAGGCTGGGTCATTGTGCAGTAAATTAAACGAAATGTATAGTTAATTATGTGAACTCTTGTTAAGAGCTTTGCTTCTGCCATATTGAGACTTGTTTTGGGAAAAAAAACGTTTTAGATGTGGAGCTGAGAATCCATGTGTGCCTACTGAGGCTGTCAAAACCAACTTTAATAGAATCATGGTATGGTTTGAGTAGGAAGGGACCTTAAAGCTCCTCCCATTCCACCCCCCTGCCATGGGCAGGGACACCTTCCATTGGACCAGGTTGCTCCAAACGCTGTCCAGCCTGGCCTTGAACACTTCCAGGGATGAGGCAGCCACAACTTTTCTGGACAAGCTGTGCCAGGGCCTCACCACCCTCACAGTGAAGAACTTCTCCCTTATATCTAATCTAGATCTAGTCTTTCAGTTTGAAGTCATTCCCCCTTGTCCTATTACCACATGCCTTTGTCAAAAGTCCCTCTCCAGCTCTCCTGTAGAACTCTTTGGGTACTGGAAACTTTAACACTTTTCAAATGCCAGTTAAACAGTCAGTGTAAACGAAGCTCTTTCTTCCTTCTGCAATAACATTGATGTTAATGAAGGAACTGTTAGGAAAAGGCCACTGCAGTATGATGATCAAAGCTCTGCATGACATGTTTATTAAAGAAGTGATATTTTATTAACGTTTCTCAAGTTCAACTGGTTATTTTTTATGCTTTTAAAAAAAAAATTATTTTGCATCCTATGATTTTAATTACTTTTCAGAATAGCTCTTGTACCCCAAAATGTCCTGAGTCTTGGTTTAAGAGGACAATTTCTTATAATGTGTTTTCATGTAATAGCTGCAATTTGGGTAGTGTTTATTTCTGTGCTATTTCAGTAGTTCAAGGATATCAGAACTTCCTGCCAATGGTTTCTTTCATTCTCTGGATGATCTCCCAGTTTGGTTTTTGTCCCATAGGCAGGGCCATAGTTTGGCAGAAAAGCCAAGCACCAGAAATGCTTTAAAATGGGAAAGGGTGTGCAAGAAGAGGGACAGATATTTGAGCAGTTGTAAAGGAGATGACGTGCACTGCTTTGACCTAACAGCTTGCAAAAAATTGTAAGGATTGCAAATTAAAAGTAACCTCTATTTTCAAAATATTCTGGACTCCTGCTTGCCTTTCCCACCAATGTTTTGCATTTAGATCTCCAAAGTTTCTTTTTTTCCCTATTTAGGGCAGTATTCTATTTTCAAGAAATAACTTTAATGTTTGAAGAAACAAAACTATGAAAAAAATGACACAGAGAAAGGTGTCTAGGCTTTGGGTCACAAGTAGTATCTACGTGTAGCTTTCCCTTGAAAAAAAGTGTGTGGAAGTGCATCTTCTTATCTTCACAAGGAGATTGAGTGAACTCAGCCTGCAGGCAGCTGAACCCAATCTCTCCTGACCTGAGGCATAGCACAAGTACCACCAAAAGATTTTTGAAGCCTGGATCATTTCTCCTTGCAAATAGTTCCATACAGACACACAAAACTTCTGCAGAGATAATGGGAAAAGCATCTTATTCCCAATTTTGACAAAATATTTATTCATGTAATAAATTATGTATAAAATGTTGTCCTTTGGAGGAAGTGGAAAATGTTGAGTAGATTTAATTTTGCTGCAACTATTTCATACATTGATTGCTCTACATAAATTTCCTACCTTAAAATTTCAGAATCACTCCAGAAAGTATTAATGAGACTAATGTAATTTAAGGTGATTACCTTTTTGAACTGTGAAAAGATAATTAACCCCAGGAAGAAGTAATGTTTTTTGTTGCTTATGTGTACAAATCCTGGTTAGCTGGGTTATAACTTTTTATAATTCGTTTTTGAACTGCTGTGTTTATAGAAATATATTGATTCGTAGGGTTTGTTTTACTGTGTTGGATGGAAGTGTAATGAAAGAGCAATTTTAGGCATGATTCAAAGCCTCCTAAAATCAATATGGATCTTCCTATTGACTTTAGTGGGCTTTGAATCATCTTAAAAAATGAGGTAATACAAAAACTTTGTTTCAGACTGTATTCATAGACAGGCTTTCAGCGTGTTCTCTGGTAATCCATTATTTTCAAAATTGCCAAGGTTACTTTTCTGCTAGAAGTGACCAGTTGCAAAGCTCCTTTGTTAGTTTCTAAGGTTAGATTAGCCTCCCACCCTAAAGTGTTTGAAAACTGGGCCAGTGTGAAAACACTGCTTGAATGTATTTCTCGTTTTGAATCCAAAGAGCTAAGAGCAGGATTTATAGATATAACTATAAAGGGAAATGAGACTTGGCTTCTTGACTCTGAAATAGTAGGATGAAGAGAAAAATAATTTCTTCCAATTCCTAAAAGAAAATGTAAACTGTTTTGTTTCATTAGACCACTGGTCTATCTGGTTTCTCTTTGATGCCTCAGAAAAAGCATCAGGAAAAATCCTGCATAATGGACAAGCATTCAATAATATCCTTTTCTAACCTTAGGCATACAGAGTCAGGCATTCACCTTCTAGTGTGAAGGCTGATGTAGTCTTATAAATTATTCTTCTGTGTAGTCTAATCACAGACATCTTTTAATCCTGCCTGCTTTCCTGTCTCTGTAATAGCTTGTGACATTGAGGAATGCAATCAATTTACATACAACTTGAATGCACTGCTAGGAAGGAATGGAGGAGGTTAATAGAAAACTCTCTTTGCTGCAATAAGATTTTTCTTGTGTGAAGCTGAATAATCATGACCTAATTAAGTGAAAAGGAGGTGACTGCTCCTTTTTTATTTTTTTTCTGTGTATTAATAGTTGCTTGTCTGAACCGTGATTTAAAAAGATTGAATGAGATCGTGGGAGCCTCTGTGTGCTTTTGATCAGGCTGCAGTTGGCCTCTGGAAATGGGAGTGCCATGAATGAAAAATCAGAGCACCTCTGGAATCCTTCCCCATCTCAAGGACAAATTCTGTTTCTTCTAAGTCTCCTTTGCTCTTACTTCTCATCTTTGGTAACAATTAATCTTGGCAGAACCCATGTATTGTTGAAAATATGTTTCTGGCCTGAAATTAACAGTAGAGTTTGACTTAACAAATACATCCCTGTCTGAGTCACTAAATACAGGAGAGTATTTCCAGCGTCAGTCGCAGACCCAGTCTGCTGCACCAAGGTAATGGATACTGCATGGATTGGGGCCTAAATGTGTGAGAACTTTATGCCCAATGATCAATTAAATTGATTTATTGTATTTGTTAAGCATAGGTAATGATTTAATGCCTATTTTTTGAAGATTTCATTTCCTCACAGAGAAATACTGAAAATTTAATTATTTCTCTGAAGTGTCTTTAAACCGTACGGAACAGTGATTTGGAAAAAACTAACCTTAATGACTCCAAATATTTGTTGGTTTTTTTTCTGTTTCACCTGATTACTGAAATTTATCACTAATTTAATATTTCCCTTGTCTTCTCTAAAGAATCATAGAGTGTGGGTACAAAAAATAGAGAAAAAAACCATTTAGCAGTCAGTGGTGTAGTGGGTTTTGTTGAATAAAAATTGGGCATTTAAAAAGTGGAACATATAAAGTTTTGCCTCCTCTGAAGTCTTCTCATAAATAAGCAACCTCTTGTGTCATTTCCCATTTGTTAGTGCAGTATCTGTACTCCTTCCATCACTAAGTTCTCCCAGACTTTGAGTTTGGGTTCAGTTCGTTATAAAAATGATCACCACGTGTTCATATCAGTCAAGCTCAAAAAAATCGTGAATTAATCTTTGTTATGCATGATCATCCATTTTAATTCCTGCACAAGGATGACATCTGCTCTTGATCCTTGTGCTTTTACCTCTAATGAGAATCATCACAAATTCCTGACAAATCATTCTTATTTACAGGTAACGTAGATTTGTGAAAGTTGTTAACAGTCTTTCAATTTTTGAATGCAAAGGGCCAAATTCTGACTTTGTGTGGCTTGCTCCTACTTTGCATTGTGTTTTTTTGAGAGAAAGTTGTAACAAAATTAACTCCCAAATTAATTTCCATTAAAGAAAAATTCATATTCCTGTCCATTGCTGCTGTATAAGACATGAAGGGCATTCTATACCTGGCATGGCTGGATTATGGAAAAGATCTACATGCTAATATGATAGGTTAAAAATCCAAATTCATAGCCTTGTAAATGCAATGCTTGCAAAATTATAGAAATGAATTCCTATGGCTTTGGAAGAACAGGAAGGAATTGTGAAGAATTAGCTCTGTTGGATATTCATAAATGGTTGAAACTCTTCTACTGGAAGTGGCTTTTGGCAGGGACTTTCTTTTATAGTAAAAATTCTTTGGAATAGAAACTGAAATCAAGGGGCTGGAAGTAACACTACAATGCTCTCACCTCCCTCTCCTGGAGTCTGGTTTCCCTGCTCTTTACAGCTGTGTCACAGCTCACTCGAGGTAGCAGCCCAGGATAGGATAGTGTAGGATATTTAGTCAGGATTTAGTCTGATCTAGACACTGAGGCATGTGCAGCCACCAAGAGTTTTTTCCAACTCCCAGAGGAGTGTTTCAGCTCCCATCCTTTCCTCCCCTGATGCTGGACTGGCTGTGTCTGGGCACTGATTACACAGAGCAAAGCTGTGAAACAGCTGAAAGAGACTCAGGCAAGTGTGTGTGTTGGGTGGGATTGGGATTGTTGCTCTTTAATTTCCCCAGGCCTCCCAGGTGCATTGCTGTTGCTCAGTGTGGATGTGATTGCCCAAACGCCTTCCATGAGACAGCTTGGGAAAGAAAGATTTCTCTTCTCTCATAAAAATATTGATAGAGTATTTTTTTATTCCTTTCTTTGGCATCACCTGCAGAAATAAAGCCAAATTTCCTTCCTAGTTACGATCTATTTCTCATTTTCCCCCTTTCCTCACAATTCAGTGAGGAATTGTACTGTAGCTCTGTTTCCCATCCTCAGAAACACTAACCTGCAGGTTCAGATCATTCCTGACATTCCCTGGAAGAAAGGCCCTTGGTTGTGTTTCCAGGGAGGGAAGTATTTTAAGTGGTCAAATTACAACGTCTTCTGTATGTACAAGGAAACTCTAAAACACTTTTGTTAAGATCTATATTTTTCACTGTGACCGATACTAAGGCTGGCAATATTCTGTTTTAAACTGACTATAAAATTAAAGTAATTTCTGTTTAATGAAAAGTCTTTTTCCCTTATAGAATACCTCAGATTCCATCATTTGATTGGATGGGCTGAAGCCATGTTTTACTGTGAGGTTTTTGTATCACAAGGACCATCAATAGTGTGAGACACTGAACTCTATGGTACTTCTTTTACAACTTCAGTTTTGTCAGATTCACGTAAGCATTTAGTGAAATCAGTAAGTCATGTATGGGTATAAGAGCAGAGCCTCACAGTGTTTTGTCCCGGTGGTTTGCCCTTCATGCTAGAGATCCTCACATTTAAATAACCCAGATGAAAAGAATTCATACCAGCAGCCATCTAACATTTATGTAAATAAATGCCCGAGTTCATAAAGCAGGCTTTGGGTGTTTGAATGGTTTATTTTTCACTAATCTACTTATGAATAAGAAAGACAATTTTTACCTTTTGTTTGCCAGCTGTGCCCTCTCTCACCCTTTGTGCTGCTGCTGTTATGTGGCAGTAGTGACTGCTGGTATGATTAAAACTTGAGTATTAATTCAATTTTTAATCTTCTTTCTCTGCATGGTTGGTTACATAAAGCTAGCAGCTCACTGGAAGATTATTTTGTGTAATGTTACAACGTCATAGTGCCCTGAATATAAGATTCATATGTCCTTAGGGAAAGGCTGGGCCTGTTTAAGCCATGAGATTCCTATTAATTTGAAGGAGACCAGGGAGTTCCACTCATTTTTCTCCCAGGCACTCCTAAGAACTTGTGTGTTATTTGGCAAGTGACATTACCTGTTATTTCTCCATATGTAAAAAGGAAGAAAATGGTATTTGCCTTCTTTAACTACAATGAGAAATTTTTGTACCAAAAATTAGGTGGTCAACTTGATTGCATTTGTTCCTTTTGAAATATATTTTTTATCTATTTCCAGTTGAAGGATGAAGTGTGTGTGCTTGAATTCCTCATGTAGTCTGTCTGTAAATGTTGTATCCACTCCTTTACTCCAAGCTGTGTCTGTGGTCTCTCACGTGAACATTTTTTCCAGTGTTCTGTGACATTCTCAATTATCTTTAGGTAAAGTGCTGTGAATTCCTCTTGCTTGAAACAATCTGGCTATGGTGACACAGCAGCTTTTACATCAAGAAGCAGGGTAGTTTCTACCTGCACCCATTCTGGTAATTAAATTCAAATCTCTTTGTGTCTGGTCAACAGCAGGAATTGCCATGTCAAATGTCTAAGCAAACAGTACCCCCAATTATTGGCATGACAGGGTCTACAAGTGTTGCCAGGAAAGGAAAAGTTCAATTCTTGCTTCAAAAGCAGCAGCAGTGAGTGATGGGCAGAAGCAATTTCTTAACTGCCATCCGTTCACTGATTAATGCCACAATGGAAGAACTTGGGATTAAATATTCATTCCACAATTTGTTCCTAACTGTGCATATAAATGTTGATCCTGATTATTTTAGCTCCCATTTCCATCTTCTGTGTTGTTGTAACAAATTTACATAAATGATGCTGTCTCTCTGCTGTTAGCAATGGTTCTTCTGAGGGTTTGGCAATGTAAAGGTACATACATATTTGGAGAGCAGAAGGAAATATGAAATGGCTGATGACTCAAAGCTATCACCATGGTTTGCTGGTTGAAGGCCCTGCCACACTATGTTATCAGAGTGTCTGATACTTTAGATAGTATTCAGATTGCTGACTGATACACTAAGTGATAATGATGGCTTGCAGAGAGATTTCTGACCCCACAATAATGATTGTCTGATGGGCACTTCTTTGATGAATTGCCTGATCTTAACCTGTAGTGTGAGTTTTTTCAAAGCTGACAGCAGGAATGACTGATATGACAACTATAGTTCTTCCTTCAATCTGTCCAAGATTCCCAGCTTTCATATTCATGTGTGTTTATATACATATATATGTACTTTTCAAAGATTTTTGGAAACTTCTTTGTATTATTCAACTTCTGTGCTTTGTGATACAGGCAACAAATTTTTTTTGCAGTCCACCTTTTTGCTAAGACTGTCCTGATAAAAGGCAGTGAACAGACTTGTAGGTTAAGGACCCCAACAAATAATTGTTAGCTTGTAGGATCTAAAAAAATTATTCTTGAGTGCCACTGCTGGCCCTTTCTAACTGATTAATTTTTCATTTAACTGGTTTTGAGCATCTCCATCTTTGTACTTGGTTAGCTTGAAGTTCTAAGTGAACTCTGGTTTTCATTTATTAAAGTTATCCTTATTTACTGAAACTACTTTTGCCTGTAGTCTCATGTTTTCCTTTTTCCTGAGAAGATGCTCTGCAGAAAGAGTGAAATAGTGCTTTAAACTGGAGATTTTTTGACCTAGGATGGCTTAGAAAAAAGGGAATATCTTTCACAAGAAATGGGAGAAAAGAAACTAAACTTGTGTTCTGTCATTAGAAAGGAATATCTCACCTGAGTCCTGTCATGTGAAAACAGAAGACATCTCATTGTGTCTCCTACTTGCTCACTGGTGCAGGGCTGGATGCTTACTGTGAACAAATTAGTTTAATTACAAGCATCAGAGTTGGACCAGAGCAAATGCCAGAGGCTGAGCAAGTGCCAGAGGCTGATATTCGTCTTGGATGGAGAGGAAATGGCCTCTAATCCTGGGTTTTCCTGCTGACTGGAGCCAGCCACGAGTCCCTTTGTCTTCCAGAAACTGTGTGAAAAGTGCCTGACAGCTGCTGTTCCACAGTCCAGCTGGACTGCTGAGCCCTTCACATTTCCTGGGCATCTCATGCAGCGGGTGAATGCTGGCAGAGGAGACGAGAGCTGAGCTCTCCTGCTTAGCTGGGTTTGTGTGGCTCAAGTGATCGGTGGCTCTGGTGGAATTTGTGAGTGATTGCTCTGTGCCCACAGCATAAAGATCTCTGGTGGGTTGGATTTCATTCCCTTTCATCTGTTGTGTATCTTTGCTTTCCAGTTAATTCAGTCTGAAAACACCTGAGACAATTCTAAGAAATTGCAATGGAAAATTGAGAAACCTGCACGTTTTTACAAACTTTAAATCCAAAGAACTGAGAACTTTAGGATAAACTCCATTGTCTATTACCTATTAATTCCAGTATTACTGATTCTTCCTTTATTTTTTGAACATATTTATCGTGTTTATCTGAATATTAATTATGAGCCCTGCAATTTTACAAAGAAAGCAGAGACAAAGTAGACATTAGGCAAAAAATTCCTGTGTTGAACAGTAGTTCATATTAATACTTTCTAAGTTAGAGGGAAACCATTTTATAATGGTTTGTTTGTTATGCTCTGCTCTGTTTGTTAGTCTAATCAGTTTGTTAGTTATAATCATAGTAGAAATTAAAAGTAAAGACGAACTGTTTAAGACAGTTACTTGCTACACTGGTAATTTTGAAAGAAGGTAACATTTATCCTGGTGTGAATTTTGCAAATTAAAGAAGTGGGTTTGTGAAGAAAACAGAAGGATAATTATTGCTGGGGAAGAAGGAAGCTTGAGAAACGTTGGTATTACTAAAAAATGTTCTTTTTTGCATTTATTGATCTAGAAGAGCACAAAAATATTTGTTTGGTTTCTTATACAGGTTTTTTTTTTTTTTTTTTTTTTTTGTGCCCTGGTGCTTTCACAGATCTAGCTTACAGGAATTGGACTCTAAAATGCCATCCACTTTTAGCTGGATGGTTGGCCCCTTCATTCCCGAGGAGGATTGCAATGGAGTATAGAGACAACAGCATTGTCTGTGCTCTTCTTGATATCACTGATGGAAACAAAGCTTCAGGAGATGCCCACTAGGAATGAGCAGCATGTAGGGCAGCTCATGAGAAGGGAAGAAGGGGCTTTTCATCACAGTGAGCTGGTGTAGCCACCTCCCTGCTGAAAGGAAAGCCTGTAGAATGTGCTGCCATACTGCTGGGAAACGCATCCAAGAGCTGCTATCACTGCTAGAGGACACAGACAAACCAAATAACTGGAAACACAGTTCCTGGGAGAGGCACACAGATAGAGATTTTGAATTTATAAATATAAATACTTACAGGAAACTTTCACATGCACTTATTGTGTTCTGTTTCCATGAGGCAGCCCAGATAAACTGCTGAATTGCACTGGCTGCTGAAAGTACCTTTGCCAAAAGCAGCTCAGGAGTATTTTTACTGTTTCACTGTTGGTATAAACTTAAAGAAAATCAGTATGTTTTCTGTATCCTCATATCATGTTGGCTTCAATACTTCATATTTTACTAATAAAGCCCCAGCACAGACAAAAAAATTGTATTTGTGCCTGAAACAATTGTACACTGATGTATTTATATGTGACCTCTCCTGGGCACTGAATCTGAGAAAACATAGACAGGAAGCTCAGCACCTTCTCATATTTTCTGAAAGATTCCATGAGGATACACAAAACCTTGCATCAGTTTTGTTGCTTGTCTATATATTTTAATTCCCACCACTATGGCTCCTTCCCTGTGGATTCACAGCTGGTATAAATTAGTAGTGCATTATGGTTTTCAAAGGTTATCCCAAGTAGCTTCTGCTTACGATCTGTCCCTTGATGTTCCCTTTGTTTAGATGTTTTTAGTTGTGCTGGCCAAGTTTTGATGAAATCTGAGTGCTGTGCAGTTAACTGTATGCCATTTATTATCATATAATCTGACAAGCTGAATGTTTGGCACACATACTTAAAGTGAACACAGGAAAATTATGAAGGGAAAGGAAAACATGTTCTGTTAATCATTAAAATACATTGATACTCTTAAGTGTTGTAAAATCTCATTTTTACAGTTAAAACTGGGATTTTTAAAGAACTTGTTGAATAGTTTAGACACAGAATGGTTTCAACTCTCCTAGCTATAGACTAAGATCCTGTCATTTAACTTATGTTCAATATTTAAATATTATAGCAGCTTAAGTAAAGATTTTAAGAAAAACTTGCTGTTTATGTTTTCTGTTTTACTGGATCCTCCATGCAGTGCAGTTGTTTCCTATTTCATAAAGATTTTGTTCGGGTTTGATTTACTCTTTTCTCTCAGCACAGTGAGGATGCTGCTTTCTGTGAGGGCAGAGGGAAGAAACCTCCTACATTTGATAAGACTGAACATTCCCATGTACATATATGATATGTAATTAAGGGGACAAAAGAAAGAGATGCTCTAAATTAGCTTAAGTGAATGCAAGGCTGAGTAAATGAGTGAGAAAAACATCTTTAAGAAACAAAACCCTTCCACAAGCTAGAAATGTTTCTCAATGGCCTTCTGTTCTCCAAGATCTCGCTTGTGGCAGAGATGGGACCAAATTTTCTTCATACCTTGTCTGTGCTTACAGACCTCCTTCCGTGAGTGACAACTAGAGGAACTCATCAAGTCATTGATTGTCCTGATTTTTTCTACTAATATAAAGTAAATTGCTTGCAGTTGCAGGACTGATTGGCTGTCTCATTGCAGCACTGAACATATTTTTTGCTGTTTGCTGGGACAGAAACTGGGCACTAGAGTTCAATACAGGAAATAATTTAACTACTGGAGAAACCAGCTGTAAGCTTCCTAGTAACACAGAAAAATGACATAATTTCAGGCAAGTGCTTTTCTGTATCTGGTTTATGGCCACAGTGGTCCACAAGCTATTCCTAAAGCATTTGCTGATGGTAACTAAGACAAGCAAATTTGTTGCTATTTGAAGTGAATTTTGTGCACAGCTCAAGGAAGTTGTATGGTTTCTGTGTGGTTGTAGGGCCCTGTGTCAGCTGTGTCTCCTCTCATTGGTGTTGGAAGGGCAGATGTATGGAGGTCTAGTAAAACATCTATTTTTGGCTTCTCGTTAGGAATGGCACTGTGTACCAGAAAAATAATTGTAGTTATCAGAAGTTTTATTACTGAAAGTCATCCTCTGTTCCACTTTCATTCCTCAGAATATGAGAGTTTTAGGAATTTAGTGGCTAAAATTTCAAAAAGCAGAGTGGCTTACATCCACACCATAAGGGCTGACAGCAAATTTGAAGACATGAAAATCAAGGAGTTAAAATCAGGGAACTCAGTGTTACAGTTCTACTATCATTTTTCCCACAAGTATTTGGCAGCAGAGGTTTTACCTGCATTCATATTTTATGACACAGAAACATTCCACAGGGCAGCAGTTTTGGAGAAAAAGGAGCCTGTCAGTTGTATGAAGTTAACCCTGGGGTACCAAATATTTGGCAGTTAAATAGCTGTGAAATTCATCTCTTAGCAACTTCTTTTCTCTGTTTACTGCCAATCTCATGTCAAAGCACTGAGAGTTTAAAAGGTTTGGTGCTGAAGTTTATTCTGCACCCTTTTCTCAACAAAGGATCTTGTAAAATAGGGGAAGGGAGATACCCTGTTGTCTGCGAAAGCAGTGCTGAATTGCTTAATATGGGAGTCATATCAAGCTGGTGGTTTTAAGGGGGCCTTACTTCAGGGATCAAGCTGGGAATCCAGTTGAGAATGGAATATGTCTCAGGAATGCACCTTTTGGTCTCACTTCTATAGCACATGGTGAAAGATTGTACCTTTGCAGGATAAGTGTTTTTGCTTCTCTTTCTGGCTTAGTTCTGGAGGGATGCAGCCATGCTGACTAGAGAATAAATTGGAACTAACTACAGTAAATACATTTCAGGTACTCCAGGTTCACAGTAGCATGAGAAGAGTCTGTTCCATGCTGTCTACTCATGAGCATGGAATACCTTTCTCAAGGAACAGAAAATTAGTCAAATGGGAACGTGAAAATATTAGAATTGTCATGTATGTATGACCTTTCAGGACTGTAGGGAATGGCATTTTATAACTGTAGGTAGGCTGATGGGATACATACTTTAGAAAAGCAGGATATGTTTCATTGTTGGTGTGAAATCATTGCTGTCTGGGTTGAAAAAATAACCCAAACAATGACAGGAGAGTGAAAGAAACAAAAACCCTTTTTAAGGATTTGATAACTCTTCTGTCTGTCTCTAGCATTGCTCTTGTGGCAGATTGCCCTCATCCTCCATGTGCCCAGCACTGCCTTTGGCTCAAAATCCTGTAGTTACAAGACCCATGTGTAGAGAAGACTCATTATCTTCTCTGGAACTTCACAGGACATAATTGGAAGACAGATGAAATTATGGAATGGATTTGGTTGGGAGGGACTTTAAAGTTCATCGAGTTCCAACCCCCCTGCCATGGGCAGAGACACCTCCCTGTGACCAGGCTGCTCAGAGCAAACCTGGCTGTGGGTCCTGCTGGCACCCCAGAGCTGGATGTGAACCTTCTCTCTACACTTGCTACTTTACTCACGACCTATCAGAAAAATTGGTAATAATAATTTCTTTTGTTGCCTTCTTTTCTTTCCAGTTTAAGATTAAATGATTTTTTCCCCCCAGTGACTATAATTTTGCATTTTTTTTTTTTTTTGCAGTTGTATGAGGTGTCAGGTAATTCATGTCAAGAAGCTGTTGTACAGGTGATGAGGATTTGACGGGGTAGGCTTCCCAGTAGGATATTCTCATGTCTTTTCTGTACATGCAGTGTGTCTTTGAGAAGAAGAAGAAAGAAAAAAAGACCTCTTTGAAACGCTACAACTTTTTGAAAGTTAATGTTTCACAAGAAGAGTCCAAATTACTTCCAGGATTTACCTGAGGTTTTCTGGGGAGCCTGTTTTATAACACTGCCATTAGAAAATGAAACTATTTTTAATAAGTTTTCTAGCTCACTCTTTGATTTTTGACTTGAAGGTTTGGCACAGCAGTGGCACAGCACAAGCCACCAGAGTTAAAAATGTCTCCCTAACTATACGGACACAGTGTGCTTTGTACATTATACTCTGTGTCATGTTTTAGGGAGAGTTTTCTTGGCTATAAATCAATATCTTTAAACTCTGGGAATATTCTTTAGAAACGCCATTGCCCTGGAAGGATATAATCCTGCACTCCAGAGTATTTTACAGGGGAGTGATAAAACAGTGAATTTTCTTTACAGACATTTGCTGAACACTGTTGCAATTTATCAGTTGTTCACAAGAAGAAGAAAAATCAGAATGAGAGAAAATAAAGGCAAAGATAGATGGCATGCAAGCAGAATAAATCCAGAGAGCTCGAATTGTCAGACCCATGCAATCAGGAAAAGATCATGAACATGGTTTGAAAAGTATCAGACATTTCTTTAAAAAGGAAGATTGCCTTGTTTTCTTTTGGGAGAGAGAATGATGGAAAAGTGGCTTCTTCAGAAAGGGATTCTTGCACGCTGTAACTACTTTTCTCCAAGTACTTCCTCTAAAACTGATAATTCCACAGGAAAACCTGTAACAGAAGCTAAACTTACTATTCTAAATCTGTGTCTGGAAGTGCTTTTCCTTTTCCATTGCCTACAGAGGAAGATGACTGACATTTGTGTTGTTAAACTACAGGTAGCATGTGTGAATGCATCTACAAATTAATCTGATTCTCAGGTCATGTCCTGACTCCAGGGCAAAATTCACAGAAAAGCTTCAATTATAATGATGTTAATACTAAAACTATAAAACATAAGGGAAGAATAACTTCATCCTTAACTCTTTAAAGAAGTAAATTAAAGATGGTAGCCAGCTTAGAAAGTCCCTCAAATATTTGCAGACAAAACTGGGAGAACATGTTAAGTTTATGCCTTACCTTTACAATTCATTATGGAAAACTTGAAGATAGTGTGAGCTTGATGAACCTTGGTCTGAAAAAGTGGGAATGATTTTTGGTTCTTGTTGGTATAACAATACTTTTAATAGGCTGGAATGTGTGGTCAAGAGGAATTACTGTGCAGCAGAAACCAGGAGCTGATAATCACACTTACCCAGTCAGACTAAAATCTGTACCTCAGTCCATGGACAGGCACATCTTTTTGAGTAAAGACACTTTCTGAAATGCCTGTTAGGCTTCTTGGACATAATAGAAAGTAAAGAAAGGTGAATATTACCATTTTAAAAAGTTTGAATAACTTCTGAAATTTTAGGCTACAATTGGCACCATTAAAGTTGTTACTGCAGTGAAGTAGATGATCTGATTATTTCAGTCACCTTGAAAATGATGGATAGAAGTAAATTAGCAAAGCAGCTGCAGCAAATGCATGGACATAATTCCACTCTGTGAGAGCTTCTTGTGTTCAGTATTATAACTCTGTAATTCCTATGTCCACTCTGGAAATCCATAGTGCTCTTCATAAGCAGTCATGATCTGGTGTGTGAAGCTGCTAGAACTTCTGTTTGCACCAATATTTAGAATAATGACCAATCAGAAGTAAAGCAGCTGCATGTTAGAAATTTCAAATAAAAGAGGTATCAGCTTTAAAGGACACATTCTTGCAGTGAATCTTGATGCAGTATTTTGCATACAGAGGATAAAACTATATAGAAATCTACCACATATCTCATCTTGTTACAAGCATGCATTAATGATAATCCCACACAAGTCAGTGGAGTAACTCTGGAGTTGTACTGACAGAGCATCAAAACAATCCTATCATTTGAAGCAAGAGCACCCAAGTTATTATAGCTGGTGTAATTGAGATCATAATCTTTAAAATTAAATTGAAATAAATTTGAAATCATAATCTTCATGCTCTTTAAAAGAGCAACCATGCTCTTTTAAAACCATAGGAACATAGAATAGCGATGGATTAAATTGTTCTCTTACAGCAATTTTACTATGCTTTAATTCTGAAATGAGATCAACCATCACTTTCTTCCTCATGAAGGAAATCAAACCCGGAGATACTGATCACAATGATCCTTGGGTGGTGCAAGCTCAAGGCATCACTTTTGCTTTATTCTGGATTTGCAAAACTGTTTTACTACTTGTGCAGATAATACAGCAAGCATTGGGACTGGCTCTGCTAATTTAATTACCTCTCCATTTGTTGGAGGGGACAAAGTGTTTGTCACCAAATGTTTTCATGCTTGCCTAGACATGATTGCTATATGGACAGAGTCCTCAAGTTTAGACATTTATTTAAAAAAACTTCATTACCAGACCTGAAGCTCAGTTACCCTCCTATGCTTTGTGTACTAAATTCATATCAGCAAAACTGTGATTATGCTTTGACTCTGATTTTCTGAGATGTTTGTACTCTTTTCACATCTATTTGAATGTCTGCAGAAGATCACAGGCAAGTTATGGGGCATATTTTAATCTTACTTGAAAACTGAAACATCCTTAAGCTGTTAACAAAGTTTGTGTGTGTTCAGTATAGAAATTTTCCCAACAGAAATAAAGGCACTAATAATCCTTCGGGGTGGTGGAAAAATTGTTGCTGTAGGGGGAAAAGCAGAGAAGAAATGGCCCAGTAAAAGCATAACCAGAGCTGAACTCATCAGAGTAGTACAAGCAGCAGAATAGTGCTCCAGTTAAATGGAGATAAAGGTTCTGACTTCTTTTGGATTACTAATGCCCAGCTTTGATATCAGTCTCATGTCCTTTTGAATCTTGAAAAGATTCATCATGTCAGGATCCCTTCAGCAACATTTCCTGCTTGTAGTGTACTACAAGGTTTCCTTTGGCTTTTAGCTCACATGTTAGAGTAATGAAGGGTCTGACAGAAAAAGGCTCATATTGCCTCTTTTGGGGGCTCTGCTGATGAAAGTCTTTGTCTGTAGATGGGACAGTGTGCACATGTAGATCATGTTTCTGTGATTTGCTGCTGCAGCTATCTTGCAGCTCTCAAGGTCATTCAGGAGTATCGCGTTTCATTTCAAATTTTTATTTTATTTAGTGGGCTTGGATGTTTGTGAAAGCAATTTTTATGTGCTGAGGATTTTTCTGAGTTTCATTACGTGACAGGGTCTCAGTTACATTTCTTCGAACACTTGTGACATTATGCTCTAAATCCTTCCCTTAGCCCTGGTGTCAGTGGGGATACAGAAACCTCTCTATCTTATTCTGTTTTGTGGGGACATTAATTTCTGTGCTGAAGCCAAGCAGGGGGACATGCCTACATGCGCAGCACCAAATGGAGTGCACCATACTCTCCAGGGTCTGCACAGGGCCACAGCTGGGACTTTTGGAACTGCTACCGGTAATGACAATAAATGCTGGAAAAGCTTTACCTGGGTGCAGTATTTTTGACATAGTTCAGTTTCATTAATCCTTCAGGGACTGTGTTGCCTCACCTGTCCCTTTGCACACACGTGGCTTCAGAGTGCACACTGGGGCTGTGCAGGTAGAAACTTCTGCATTCCATTTTGAATACAGCACAATTTGCAGTGAAATCCAGGCTTTGCTGCTGTTATGGGAGATAATGTGGTATGTGCAGCCTTGCTGTAAGACATGGGAAACATTGCTGAATCCACTGGGAGTAAGATGAAAGGATATGATAGATATGGTGTCTTTTTCTTTCAAGTTCTGTTAGGAGCACTCAAGAGGGAGGCGGTAAGTCAAAGCTCTTTTTATTTTTTTTTTTTTCCCTGATAAGTGGAAGAAAATTATTCAGATCTTCTCTATTTAGGTAAAAATTAGATTTGGACTTAGATGAACACCAACCTATTGACCAAAATGAAGGACTGCTGTACCTTCTGTCAGTGATGTAAATCTAATTCTTTTTTTCACTCAGAATATTTAATCCAATGCAAATCCCAGGTGAATATGTGGATAATTCTTGAGTAGATCCAAATGGCATTTTCCAGCAGTCTGGAAGAGAGAAAAATAATCCTGGTCTGTTTTGGATTTTTTCTACTATCTATTTTCAGGGAAAAAATCATTTACCAAAGCAATTGTAATTTGTGTGCACTGTTTCTGTGCATTTTTCTTTATTATTTCATTAAGCAAACTTTGGTAAGGTGCTGTTCTTTAAAGATGTGGGTGTGAGTCAACTATAAGGTTGAAATAGGTTAGGGAATGCAGAGAGCACAAAATTGGATGTGATTTGCTGGACAGCAGAAACTGTTATAAACATATAAACAACTTCTCATAGTTTCTAGCAGATGGATCTCTTTTTCACAAAGGAAGCCTTTATGAAAATTTGAATTACTTTCTTCAGTCATTGAATAATTAGAACTGATCCAGCAGTTCAGTCCTTACTCCTGTTTACAATGGCATGTTCAGCTGTGTTTGTGCAAGCACAGTTTGGAGGCAGAATGGAAACTCCCATTTCTACTTCAACCTCACAAATAATAGAAGAGTGTCTGCAGGGACACACCAATTTTTAATGTTTTTCCTTTCAATCTTCTGTCATTCATTATACTTTTAGGTCCAGTCCAAACACATATTTAAGTGTGTTGGACTCACCAAGTGGTAGGCAAAGCTACAGTGCTCCTCAGCTTTTGCCTCCCTGGGTATGAAACCTGTTCAGGGAACAACTCATCCTCATTACTGGATACTAACAGTAAATAGAAATTCTGCTCAGATTTGTGACAGAATGGATGAGTAGAGGATTATGAATGGACTTGTATCATGCTGTGCAAGGAGAGTGATTGATGGTCATTTTCTCCTCTCGTTCAGAGCAGTCAAAAACCCTCCAAGTTGGTTTAGACCAATCCCAATACTTGGCCCAAGCATGAAGTGCTTTTAGTTTTGGGTGCAAATTTTGGGCCATCTGTAAAACAACGATCCCCTCTGTCCTTTAAAGCTGTCAAGATACAGGCCCTGAAATGCCCTGCTGTGTACCATGCACCACCAGGGATGGTGATCTTCTGGAGGTGTAGGAACTGGAGCTGGTGATGACGTTAGGAATGCCTCTTAAAAAAAAGACCAAACTGATACAGGTGCTGAGCTGCCTGGAGCAGGAAATTAGGGGGGTTGATTTTCAGAATGAAATGCAGTCTTAGATGATCTATTGTGGATAAGAAGAAACCAGGCATCTTTTTCTTGTCAGTTCTCTAATTATTCTAATTGGAAAGGGAAGAGGCCATTGTGAAGGATAACATAAACACCTGAGAGTGCACTTAAACACAAGTAGCACTGAAAAAATGCCAACTCATTCTCAAGTGTACACTTGTTCTCTGACTAAAAGTTAGCCTTGAAATTTGCATAGCAAAAGGTTCAGCCTAAGTGGCAGCACCAGAGTGGAATACATTTAATTAAAGACAACGGCAAAGGTAAATGATACTCTTTTATGTTTTTCTTCCTTTTTTGCTTTGCCTGATTAGGAGCTACTTGTTTCAGGAACAGGTGAACAAAGCAAATCTGTTTAGCTCACAAGGGCATAAAGGGAGGGAGGGATCAGAGCTTTTGGATGTTCCAAATAAGTGCTGCATTTCCCCAAGCTGCCATCTGCATTGTAACTCATATCTTGGAGATCAGTGAGGCCTCATGATAGCACTTCAGGAGTGAAAAATTGTTTGCCAGAATGGCTCATGTTCCCTCTAAAAATAGGGCCATGTAAGAAGTCTCAGGGAAATTATTCTGTAATTATAAAGGATTCCAGTTTGAATTAAATGAGGCCAGTGAAAACTTGCTTGAATATTAAGCCTGGATTTACCAGTATGTGAGGGGAATTGTTTTGCTGCCATTCCCAACCTTCTTTTCCCCACCTGAAAAGTATGGCCTCTTTTCCATTTCTATAGTTCTTAATATCATATCATGCCTTATGTGGAAGTGTTCAAAACTTGACACTTATAGGAGACTGGGAGGGAGAAGATATACAAACCAGAACATATATACTAATATCCACTAATAAAAATGCCTTAAAATTCCCATTGATTCTTACTGTTGGTCACTGTTAGGCCAGAATTTAAAGAATCCTCATATTAAATAGAGTGATACTGTCTTTCAGTATTAGGCCTTCAGGATCTGATAGTTTTACATAACCATTACCAAGGTTCTCAAATCCAGTCTTAGAGAACTTGTCTGGCAAAATTAACGTATTCAGTTTTTAAGGATATTCAATCAATTCTTTTCTCCACAGTGATCACAGCATTACAGGCTTCCAAGCCCCAAATCATTTCCTCAAATATACAGCCCAATTGAAGTCTCACAGTAAGTCACTGTCTGTTACCTGCAGTCAGCACAGTCAGTAGCCAGGAGTTAAAATATCTTTAAAGGATAGAAGTCAGCATAAATGTTTCTCGGATCTTTAAAGATAAAGAAATATGCCTGTGAAATGTAGTGCTGCTGTTGTTCTTCAAGGGGTAGAATTGGAAGGAGCTCATGAGAACCTGTGACACAGACTTCAGAAAGTTTAACAGAACTGTTGCACAGCCTGTTGGGGTTAAACAGGGACAGTCTGGGATGCTGCTGTCAGCCAGGAACGCATTAAATGCCCAGGTAAATTCAGAATTTTTGATTCTTTTCTTGTTGGTATTAAAATGGAGAAATGAAGACTCAAACTATACCAAAGGAAGAAAAGCTTAGTTAAGGCTTCTGTCAGCTCCTGCTGAGTGGCTGCATGTCATGTTGCAGCAGCAACGTTAATTAATTAACCCATTAATTAACCCAGGGATGTGATCTCTGCCAGGCTCAGTCTCCCTTACACCTGGCCTGAGAGTGTCTTCCAGGGGTAGATGCACAAAAGGTTTACTGCCAGTGTCCTTGGCTTTGTTGAGCCAATGTGTCTTTATATTTTTCTTGTGTTTAACAAATAGACAAAGTGAGGCCAGTGCACCACGGGTCACACTTCACCACAGCTCTGCTTGCAGAAGTTGTTGGTACAGACTAAATTAATTTCATTTTCTTTTTCTTCTGCAGAAAATTATTGAAGAAAAACCCTCTTTAAGAAGCAGGTAAACTTGAGAGATGGAAGAAATAAGAATTTCTTTAGAAATCTGTCGGAAGGTTGTGGCTTACAGGACTTCTCTGCTTAGGTTTTGAGAGCTGACTGTCAGCTACAGATGAACTTCTGATTGTGCACTCTTCGAGGGTATGTGAACTGCCTTAATATTTGCACTTGTTCTAGTCCCTCTGAGTTTATGAGAGAACTTGCCAAGTTCTTCTAGTCTGCACACTTGCTCTTGTGATCTTGCAGTGCTTTCTGGAAAAGCCCTGGAGGGCTAACACATCATTTGGAGATGTAAGCTCATAAGGTTTTGTTTTGAAATCCATGAAGAAAAACAGGTAGAGAGCAAGCTCTGCTTGGGAGGGAATACCCTGATGTGATTTATAAATCCACGTGGATTAATCTAGCAACTTCTGATTTATGAAATGTATTATGTTGATCAACTATATTACTCTATTGGTTCAAAAGTCTTGAAATTAGTATGTAAACCAGCAATCCATCATAACATTGAATTATGTGCCAGTGATGCATAGTAGTATCTCTCAAAATGCTTGATTTGTATTCATCCTTTTTGTTAGTAAAATTCATGTTACCTAATAGCCTTCTTAGAAAAATATGTTCATGAGTTTGATGGACAGAATACATTGCTAAGTTTCTAGGTTTTTCATTAGAGCAAATAAGGTTCACCAAGCTTTTGAATTCATCAGTCTGATGCAACTCTCTGCTTAAGAAATTTCTGCTTAAAAAACCAGAGATCTTTGATCACTCATATATTTAAAACCAGTGACTGTTTCTAACAGTGCATCTTGCAAGGGATTATTATTGCTAGAAGCTGAGAGAAGAAAGGACTGAAAGTTCAAGCAGAGGTTGAAGTTTTTGGCTGTCAGCCATGGTGTGGGTCCCCTACTAATATTGCAGGGGAATCTAAAAAGGAATTTTGGCATTAACTCATTGTGTTGCAGTCATCTGGAGATGACAGAAACAGATCTTGAGTTTAATAGCATTATTAATATTTTTTGAAAAAAGCCCTTCTTGTACCAGCAGGAATTTCACCCCAGAGTTATAACTACTGTCAATATTGAATGTGTCTCTTCATTGGGGATCTCAGGTACAAGTACATCTTTGTCGTATTTGAAGGGCTTGGAAGGGGAAAGATGTTTCTGGTAAATTCTAGTCTACATTATCTGCAAGAACATTTTGCTAAAACAACTGTTTTTTCCTCTATGGGGACTTTCTTTTATTACATTAAGACCTATGCCTATGCAACTGAGATCACAGTTCCAGTCTGGTAGATATGTAGGGTGAGATAATGTCTGTGCCCAAAGAAAATCCTGCCTAAAGCAGGAATAGAAGAGAGACCAGGTAGAAACTCTTGAAGAAGAACAGGTTTTGTATTGTCTTACTGTGTGCCTCAGTTACTTCTTGATAATGAAGACTGCATAGAATGAAATCTGATATGTTCTCACTGTCAGAAGAGTTGAAAATCTCCTTCAGTAGATTTGGTATATGAAATATATCTGTGTGGATGATGCAGTTTGGAAAAAAAATAGCATACTGGGTAGACAATTATTTTATCTTTTATGATTGTATTACACGCAAACACTGTTTCAGTGCAAGTCCAGGTATATCCAGAAAAATCAAGAAACAACTAAAATTGAGAAATGACTAAAATTGATACTGTTCCTCTCAATTTTCTAATGGCCCTGCACAAGTACATGGGGATGGTTAAAGGAATACCATGTACAGGGACTATGTGACCAAGGGCATCTCTGTGAGGGCCTTATCACAGAGGAAGGCACAGAAATCAAATTCCCTGACCAAAGACCTGAAAAGTAAGAAAGATATTTAGGTCAATCAACAGAAGTGGCACTGGAGATTGTCTTTAGAGCTCTTATTTCTTTAGCAACAAAATCTAAGGCTTATATGTTCTTTTAATAGCAAAGTAATGGGACTTATAACACTTGGTTCCTCATTACCTAGAAATGGAGGGGATAAAGCAGATTAAGTCAGCAAGAAAGCAGAATTACTTGATTAAGGTCTACATTTAATAACTTATGGTCTGGAGGCTCATTGAAAAGGCCACTGAAATCAGGGACACTCCACTGAATTTCAAGAACGCTCTTGAGCATGATATTATTGCTGCATATTCTTTTACCTGTGTACTTAATGTTGCCATTTAGTTCTGCCTCTTAAGTGGCTGCTTCGCACAGCCACGCATTATCCACAAACTGGCATCTGGCAGCTGAGTTGGTATGGCTCTTTGGAGGCTCAGGCCCTAAATCAGTATTCTTTCAGCACACACTGCTGCCTGCTCAAAGCAGCAATGGGTGGCAGGCTCACGCTGCAGCTGCAGGCAGTTTGCTGACACTACATCCACAGCTCTCTGGGATGGGATTTTTTTCTCTTTCTCCTTTTTTAGATGGCTCAGTTCTTCCTTTAGAAAGGCTGAGACCGATTGCAATGGTGTTCAGACACAGTTGTCTTGAAACAACTGTTTTATCAGTGGCAGCAGGGGTAAGTTAAAATGAGCAAGGCTATTTTCCCCTTCCATAGCTGTATAATCCTTCCACTGAGTGAAGAAACCTGCATCTCCTTATGGCAATGTTGAGTTCAGTTTGTTTCTGTATACATGAATACATAATGGGCATGGGAGGGGGTGTATGTTTTATACAGTTGGTACTGCTCCATTTGCACCCTCCTTACATATAGAGCTCCAGAACAGCTGATATGGTACAGGGTGGCTGTCTACAGCCATTGACTGTCATCAAAAGTAGTCTCTTTACTGTGCTGACAATCAGAAATAATGCCAAATGGATTGTTCTGGCACAGGGGTTCTGTGAATGTTTGCGATAGTCATGAAATACTTCTTGAGTGTGCTGTGTTTTGGGAGCTCCTCAGTGTGATACAGATATCCTGTGACAGGTTAAACTGAAAAAACATAGACCTGATACTTGGAGACTTTTCTCTTTTATAAAGAAATTAAGCAAAAGTCAAAGCATGCAGTTCTGTGGGCAATATTACAGGACTGCAACTGCTCTTTAACACTGTGTTTCAGTGTGGAGAGCCAGGCTGTCAAAGCAGCATCAAATTTACCCCCACAATAGTGTTTCTGATATCACTCACATAGCTTGGGTGTCAATCTGGTTCTATTGCCATACTTTGGGGTTTTCTTTTTCTAGGTGTTTTGTTCATTTTACATCACATGTGCTGCTCCAGAATTAAATTCTCAACTATGGCTTGAATAACTGAAAGGTCTTACTAAAACTTGAAGTTGCACAGAAGTACACTTCATGGTACTTATCAGCGTTACTTTGGAAGCTTTAATAAGCCAAGATTTTCTCCATGCACACTTTTATAAGGATACAATCCCAGCATACACGTCCAATTATGAGTTTCTGTTTGCACTGCAGCTGGCTAATGCAAATGTGGGGGCACTTGCAAAGGAAATCAGGGTCACTGAGCCAGTTTTTTAAAATCTCTAAATAACACATGTTCTGAGGAATTTTGTCCTCCAAAAGAAACAACTTGGACCTTCTATTTTTGCTCCTAACTTTTCTTCAGTGTTGCGTCATATTTTGAAATTCAGGGCTGTTAAGCAAATAGTAAAACAACTGAGCTGAGTAGATGCCTGTCAGGATCCACCTCACTCTGCTCTGTTCTTGAGTGTCACCAAAGTTTGAATTTATCTGCTTTGGAGATAGTTTCAGTTACCTGCTGTGTCTGAGAACTAAGCACAGCCTTTAGGGAAAATGGAGGGACAGTATGACATTTATTAGCCCAGCTGTTTAATGCACTCACCTGTTTCCAAGGTCTGAAAGGCTGAGTTTTTATTCTCTCCTAGCTCTGAAAAATGAGGATTGTGTAACAGATTGGGAAGCTGAAGTGGTAGTATGGGTCTTTTAATTTCTTTCCTTGTTATTTTTTTTAAAGTACACTTTAAAGAAATCCATAAAGCTTAATGTGTAGTACTTGAAACTCATCTGTTGTATGGCTACTGTATCGATCACAGCCTTTCACCTCCCAACTGGGCATTGAGCTGGTAAAGAAAGAGTTTAAATATGATCTTCCTGACATTAACAAGGCAACTGAATTATGTTTCAAAGGGATGGAAGGAAATGCAATTTTTGAACATCTTTGTGGTCAGGAGGAGGGGAAGTTTTAGGGCTTTGTTCTCTTCTTTCTGGAGCTTAGTATCATTTCTGTGTAATTCCACTGCAGTCAGGGGATGTAGAATTGCAGTGGGAAAGGAAGCCAGCCCTTCATTTGTGCCTTTGGAGCAGGATGGAACAGAGCAAGATGGATTCACAAGGGAGTAAATTCCATGCTGTGGGCAACAAGTCATGGTCTGCCTGCTACCTTCAAACAGGATGGTTTGGTTCTTCACCAGGAGGTGCTGGGTGAGGTTGTGTTCCCATGAGTGCAAAGTTCAAGAAGCAGGGAGAGGATTTGCCTGTTGGGATTTAAAAAAGGGCAACCCTGTAATCTCAGGCTGCATTGATGTGTTGTGGTGGAAAGACACATGTGTCAACTGGATTGTGCCATCCTATGGTGAGCACTTTTTAGAGATTAACAGCCATCCTTGGGAGCAGGAAATTCCTCAAAGTGAATGTCACTGGTCATGTGGGCATGGGATGAGGTTGTAAGGTTACATTGAAATATGAAATGCACAGGTAATATTGTCCCCTGGGATTTCAGGCTGTACCTGTTAAAATGTGTATTCTGTTAAAAAAGTATTTTAAAGAATATTGATATCACTGTTAATTTGCATTCTTTAAGCAAAGTTTCCCCCTAAAACCCTTAGAGATATGAAAGAGAAATGAATCCTTTCCTAAAGCTGCCAGTCAACAAACGGCCAGTTTTCATACAGTGATTCACAGCTGGGCTTGAATGCAAATGTAAGGAGGATATTCTAGATTGTGTATATAAGTGATCTCATAAAAATGTTCATTTGTAAATCACCATTTATTGCTGGCTACTAGAAATTATTTACAGCACTTCTCAAAGCTTGAGTCCCTTATTTTGTGTGCCCACAAAAAAAGTGGTGGATGTTTATGGATATAATTTAAACTACATGTCTCGCCTGTGGGCAATACTGCATTTTAAGTTTTTGCCAATTATGTCTGTCACACCAACTCCCTCAGTGCTGGTATTCTTTAGCAACACAATAATGTTCCTCAAACTGAAAGAGCAGGTGTTACATCAAGAAACAAGCTGCTGTATATCTCCCAGAATACCCAGAAAAGACCTTTCCAAGTTAGGTCCTATGAAGGATGGTAGGGAACTAGGTGTGGGGAAATTGTTCCTGGGTTTGCAAGAGACAAATAAATTCTGAGGGAGATGTATATGTGATGCTGTGTACTCTAAGATGAGCTTTTCATCATGTCTACAGCAATTTCACTGACTTGCTGAGAGGTGCTGGTGAAGCACAGTAATAGACTTTCATTGCTGCAGGAAAGGCTGCTTGTCATAATGTGGTAAATGGTTCAACTTCTCTTTTTACCAGACAGGGGGGACTTCTCTCATTTGTGTAATGGCTTTTTAAAGTGGGTGTAAGACATGTCTGTATTCCATTTGCTCTCATTTGATTCTGCCAGAGTAAGTACAGGCCTTAGTGAAAATGAAAATCAAAGCCTCATAAGCCTTGAGTATCCCTTTTATTAAAGTAATTTCAAGTCATTGTGGTTTCAAATACATTTTGTTGTGTACAGAAGATCTTGTGCTAAATAACTGGGATATTTAACATGGCAGGGGTTTTTTGAGGAATAAAGAACTTATAGACATCAGAATAATAGAGAGGTGTGTATATGGCTATTAAACTGTCATGAAAAGGATTATTGAATATCCCCAGAAATTGCTGTAGAAACCAATTCTCCACTCCAGAGTTCTCCAAAAATGTAGGTCAGGCACTGGAAGCTAATCTCAGAATCCTGTCCTGCCAAGTGAAATGAGGAGACTGCAATGTTGAGAGGCTGGATGTGAGAGGACTTACCAATTGCTCAGGGCAAGAAGGAAGTTAACTTGGGTACTAACCAAGAACTGAAATGGGATAAAAGCTCAGGAGACACTGTTAGACAGTTTAGACTTGTGGGAATTAATTGTTTGAACTTTAGAGAAGAGGAAATAAGGAATTAGAACTTGGAAGAAGATAGTGGTTGGAAGTTGATTAAATAGTCTAAACAAATCAGCTGCCTTTTTATGCCTGGAGGAAGAACAGGAGAGCGGGATCCAGTAGAAAATGTATCAATACTGAATAAAGACTTTGCTATGCCAGAGTCCATAATTTGATGCCAATTTTTCCTGGGAGGATAGAGGAATTAGGAGAGGTGGTTTTGGAACCTAACTGTTACGTAAGTTGGAGAATCTGATAAAAAGCATTTGAAGTTCTGTGTCCCTGCTATAGTGATGACAATGCAAATTGATCCTATGCATTCCAGCAGCCCTCATGTGTGAGTTGCATTTTGATTAGCTCCAATGTTTTTCACATTGTCCACTTCCAAGTCTGCTGTACTGTGGAGCAGGGGTTCTTGAAGGCATCTGTGCTGGAGTGTTAGATCTCATCCTTTTCTTACCTTGTAGAGTACCAACCTTTAAAAAATATTGCAATTCTTTTTTTTTTTAAAACTCTGTATCTTTGTGAGGTCCTGAAGGAAGGAAACTGCAGTTTCTCAGCAGATGATCTCTCTGGTAGATCTGCAGTGCACGAGGCAGCAATTCAGTTTGCTGTGTCCTCTCTCAGCTGCGATGCACTGGTGTGTTCCCTCTTGCTTTTTTTTTTGGGAGAGAGAGGCCCTCTCAGCATTCCTGCAGCCTGTTACCTGTTTTGGGATAGGTGTGAAGTACTGCACACTCAGTGGAGCCTAAGCTCCTGCTGCAAGGCAGGAGGAAAGGGGCCCTTGTCCAGCTGAGAAGGACTTTAGCCCACTGCATTAATATTTAATAACATCTCGAGGCTGCTGCCTCAGGGAGCCGACAGGTGCTCCATGTTCACAGTGTGGGGAAACAGGCCAGCTCCCAAAGTGCTTGCAAATGATAAAGACAGGGAGGAGGCTCCATGGGCCAGTGTGAGAGACACCAAAGAAGCAAATAGGGTCGTTCCAAAGGAGAATAATATAGAGTGCTCACTACCAGTAGCTGCCTGTTCCACTCCTGATGTTTTGTGGTGATCACAGAGGGATGGAGGCTGGAGGTGGCAAGTGAGAGGAAGAGAGAAACGGGTTACATTTCCTTCCTGCTTCCCACAGCAGCTCCCAGGAGCTATTGCAATGGAGCTGGGAGGGTATAAGTATTGCTAATGACTGAGAAACACCATTCCTCCACTGTTATCCCACTTGCTACTTCCTACACTTAAAGACAGCTCTGCTCCACCTCAGGGAGCAACTTCAGTTCTTGGCTTAGGGATTATCTTACGTTGCCATAAAGGAAGCCAGGTTATTGTAGCATGCTCTGATCTGAGGATCTCCAGCAAACCTACAAATAATGATTAATGTGCATGACAGCCTTGCAAAACAGAGTAACTAATCTCATTTTACAGGTGGAAAAAATGAGGCCTAAGAGCATTGCTGGTCTGATTTTTTCAGTGGCACCCTATAGGATAGGTGGGTGCCTGGAGCTGTTGAAAATCCTGCACTAAGTGATGAGTCCTAGACCACACAGCAAGCTGGTGGCAGTGGGGAGAAGAAATCCAATCTTGGCTCTCAGTCTTTCAGGCAAACCACCAGATGACACTTAAAAAGCACTTCTGGGGATGAAAAGCACTATATAATTATTGCTTCCAGTATAAATATTTTCCTCTTAAAGTCAAGCTTTTCTTTTTAGTACCACTGACTTTATTAAGCCCATGTGATTGTCTTTGTTTAAGCTGTTGCATGTGCATCATTGAAATAGTGTAAAACATCCAGCTCTGCATGCAGAATTGATATAGTTAAAATACATTACCCACTATATTGAATCCTCTTCTTAGAAAAACATTGTCTCTGCAATTCCCATAAACTTAAGACCCCACCAAAACAAGCCCTAAAAGTAGCTCTCCATGCATGAGCATCCCTCAGAAATAAGAGGTCTTGCTACTGACATTAGTGCTGATGACTTGTGGAATGTGTGATGTCCAGTTTTCATCTCATCAATCTTGTATCACTTTTTTGTTGAACAAATGTAAACACTGCCTGAAGCTTCCTTCTGCAGGGCAGCATCTGTACCTGGTGCCACGTCATGGCAGTGGAGTGGTTGGTGCCATATTTGTACCTGTGGGCTTCCGTACGAAGTTAATGCTGGGGTCAGGAAAGAGAGAAGGGCAAAGTGATTGCCAGTGCAGGAGAGTCACTACATCAGGGAAATCCCTGGGTAATCCAAATGTGGAACAAAACCAAGAAAAGAGGAACACATTTTGGTCATAAAAGAGTGCCTTCATTATGTTATTTACAGCTGTTAAGAGACTGGCAAAGTAATCCTGCAAATGCCAGGAAACAGGAAGAGGCTGAAGTAAAATCCTTGTCATCATTTTGCATTCATTCACACTTCCATGCACTCTTTGTTGCTAGAAAACCAATGATTATAGAAGTACAGTTTAGACAAGGATGAAATGTTAGGTGAAGATCACTGTACCAGTGAAGTAGGGTGTTGCCTGAAATGCTGCATGATATTGACTCCACCCCCCTCTTGTTCTTCTCCACCCCCCCAAAAAATTCCTTGTAATTATTATTGGAGTAAATTAATCCACTGCTTTGATTGCTGCCAGATCTTGTCGTGGTTCCAGGCAACTGAATCCCGAAAAGAAAAAAAGATACAGCAACAAAAGAAGAAAACAGATGTCTCAGAGTCACAAACAGAAGCCAATAATTTGCTTGGTTCTTAAAAAGAGGGGCAGTGTCAGGAGGAGAAGATTCTGTATAGAAACAGCATAAGCAGGGGTAACAAATGGTTTGGGGGCAGTGAATTACACTTACACCTGATGGTGACTTGTTGCCAAGCACTTAGAACAGTATTGTTGTCCTTTGGTGAAAAGTCTTGTGCAATATCTATAAACTATATCCCTCTGTGTTACCTTCAGCCTGTGTTTTTAGCTGTGTAATGTCCCTGCAGAGCAGAGGTTGGTCAATTTTAAAGTTAAAACCTTTTGTTTCCTTTTTCTGATGGTGTGACTGGCCAAGAGAGATGTTCAGAGACTGTCAAACTTGTGTTTTCTTTGTTTTCAAAATAATGAGTTTTCTGGTAAACTTCTTTAGTGGCTTCAGGTTAATCAGATGCTGATTTCCTTTAATTGACTCCTTTTGTTGCTTTTGTTCTGCTTGATAATCTGCAATCAGAAAACAATATTTGTTTTTAAATATGATATGGGAAGAAAGACCATAATGTAAAAAAGAGACTATATGAAAGATGATTCCAATCAGAGCTTTGTGAAAAGTATTCCCTTGACCTCTGCAAAGCATAATTTACTGCAAATGCAATTTGAAGTATTGCTTTCCACACTGTCATGTAGTATTTAAGAAAAGGCAACTATTTAGGAAAGAAGGCAGCAATCCTTCTTGAAATTCAAATAGAAATTTACTGAAATTCAGTATGTATTCACAGTGAGTCTATTTTTAAAAAGACAACACTCATGTTGTAAAGCAAAACATCTACATCATTATACTATGCATGCAGGTAAATTTCTAAAATGAAAAATACACAATTCAAGATATTCCAGGGCTGAATTTATGTTGTACTTTGGAATATTTTCACTTTATTCTATAGAAGGAGCAAATAAAAAAGTGTTGTGGGTTTTTTTATTTTCACTTATTCTGAGCATTCAGTCGGGTGTGGTTCTGATCTGAGTATCTTCTTTCCCTTTTTCTGTGGTCTTATGAATTTTATTGTGTATGCTTTTGGGGATGTTATGATTTAGGACATGCCTGCTTTGCACTGCTTCTTTATGGATATGACTTGTTTTTCTAAAATATTCTTTATTTAGTTTACTAAGCCATAGAATTTGAGAACACTGGGTATGTTTGACTTTAGGTATTAATCCTCCTTCAAGCAGCAAGACCTTTGTTTTCAAAGTTCCTTGTAGGAAATTGAAAATTATTTCAGAGTTACAACATCTATTAAAGAAAGTTCACTCTCATATCAGTTTTCACCCACTTTAAATCAAGTTTTCTGTAGACTGTCACCCCAATTTAGTTGCATTTTTATAAACTGTATGTACTAGCTTGCAGCATCTCTTTAATCCTGTCTTTAAAAACAGTAGAATTGTCACACTTTGTAGTGGAAACAAAAGGGCTTCTATTTCCATTGCTGATAGCAGTGCTTCTATCTCAGTCCATTTCACCATTATGTACTTGATCTTTCTGAGTCTAGTAATACATGTATTGAGTAGTTTTTAGGGGTTTTGTCTGCTTCTTTTTTCAAGACCTGTATACTTAATTATAGGTAGTGAGAAATATTGAACAAAAGACATCCAAGGAGGCTCTGGGGTGTGCACTTCAGGGCTGCCTTCGCAGCATTTAATCCAAGCTCCTGGAGGGCCCTGGAGTTTCTTCCTCTCCTTCTTGCAGTGCTGTAGTTCATAGGAATGCTCAGAAATGCAGGTGCCACTGCAGCCATGTCAGGCATTATAACCCTGGAGAGCTCCTGGAGCTATTTTGGTGTGATTACATGTTTCTGTGTGATGTTTATCACACTGTTTATCACTGACTCCAGGGAAGACCCTGGAAATTGGCTCTACACAGACCTACAGCATCAGTGCCAGCCCCTTTTGGCTTCAGCTGACCTCTGTTGGAAGCAGACACTGTTCACGTGGCTCTGCTTTACTTTGGAAATGTTGTTTAGACCTGAGCTAGATCTCTGTGGATATGGTGGTTTTTTTCAGACTTTTAAAGAAAGAGAACATAGCAGAGTTCACTGCAGAACCAGAAAAGAAAAAGAAAGATATTTTGGGCTAAAACAAATGGTCTGAACAGTGGTTAACAAGTTTCATGGTTTTAATTTTGGGCACCTGCATCACCACTCTGTTTTTCTTGTTGTCATGGGACAGGTACTGCATCTACATGAACTGTGCTTTGAAACACATTTCCTCTATTTTTCTCCTTTTTCTTTCTGGGATGACTACTATAGGTTTTAAAAGGTATCAAAATTATTAAAAAACAAGTAGAGGGAGAAGTTATTCTGCTCTAGTTTCACCACTGGTATGTCAGTACACCTATATTTTTTGCTCTGGGAGCAAAAGTAAGAAGGTGCAACAAAGTAGGTGTTGTCATATGCCCATGTGATTATTTTCATGTATGACATTCATTCTGGGTTAACCACTTCCAGCAGAGTAGTGACTTGAAGTAGAAGAATTTTTTTCTGACAAAACTAAGTGAAGAAGAGGTTGTAGATAGACTGGGTAGTCAGTGGGATCTACCTGAGCATAATTTTAAGAATGAGAATCTGGGCCATGAGGCTACAGTTGAAAGAGAGTCACATCCCCATGTTTATGTTCAGAGGTATCACCTGCATTCCAGATTCCTAACGATACCCTTTAAAAATACTCAGACCCTATGCAAAGAGTATTAGAAGTGTGGAGGTGGAAAGTTAATCATAATTTTGTTTTGGTTTTTGTTTGCCTATTGCTCTCAAAGGAGTGAAATTAAGAAGAATTCTTCTTGTGGATGGCCTTTAAATCAGTTCATGTTCTTTCCTAAGTGGAATGAATTCGTAATCCTCTGTTTCCAAGGAATTCTCTTGATCCTAACTGTTGAGTTGAAGTTTATACATTGCAACTTCTATGTAAGCAATATTTCCTATTGATCTTTTAATGATCCTATTAGTTTCTTTCATTCCCTTAATAGAAATTTTAGCAGTAATAAAAGATAGAATCAGGCAGTAATTAGAACTGTGATTAGTTATAACATGTGTTTCTTTACCAAAGCAAAAACCCAATAAAATGTAAATTAAAATAATGGAACTGTGTCTAGCTATCTTGAATTATATTAGAACATTCACTTCTCTTCCTTCTAAGCATTAATATATTCTCTAAAAGGCAAATGCTTTTATTATGCAAATTCAAATCACACTGCAGTAAGTGTATTACTTTGAAAATTGCTCTTTCTTCCCCACAAATGATATAAAACATGAAATGATTGTGTGAGAGGATATGGATGTTTGTGCTCTCGGGTCCTGAGCCCACAAACTGTGGGCTGTGCCAATAGCCCTTGCTAATTAAGGTGGTCACAGGGGTTTCCGTGACTTTAGTCATGTGGAAAACTGCATCTAGTGCAAAATGTGGATTTCTATGTTGTGTTTTAGAACTGAGCAGTGGGATCAGGTTTTTGATCCCTCTGTAAAGTGGCTTCAAAACTCTCATCACTGCAGAGAATGAAGCACATTATGGTGGGTTGTCCCTGCCATCCCTTTGTCTCGTTACTGGGGAATTTCACAGCGTCTTGTGACATCTTATTCACAGTCTCCAGGTCATACACAGAGGCATTTTGGTTTCCTGTGTTACCTGAGCAGATCTTGTGACTCTTCTTCATTAGATGTGACTGTCCAGAGAAAACTGAAAGCTTTCTGCAAATGAAAGGTGGCAGGAAATGGTTTGTCCACGGGTCTCTTAGCAGTTGTCTTTAGTTGCCATTTCCTTACTCCTTTGATTAGAACAGCTGTCTCCCAAGATGGGGAGCCTGGACAACCTCCTAAGTTTGTTCTTGTTGGTGTAGAAAGGTGCTCTGGGATCAGGAGTTGTGAGGATCCTGTGGAAAGGTGGGGACTCATCCCTAGGGCCATGCACTGCAGTTGGGATCCTTTGGGCAGGAGTAACAAACCCAGATCTGGCACAGTCCTTGGTCTCCTTTCTTGGAGCCTACAGGAGACACACATTATTAGCTGTCTCCTTCTGGCATGTGGGGGAACTTCAGATAGGGGAAAACTCGCGGCACAGTGCTGGAAGATAAGTGGAGCTATGGAGTGAAACAGGAGCTAATTTTTGTGGGTGTCACATGTTGTAAAAATGCATTTGAAGCTACATAAAATGGCCTTGTCAGCTCTTCCACACAATGGAAAGACAGGAAGTGGCTTGGGAAAATATGAGTTGGGGGAAAAAATGGGAATGATGGTTGGTCACTTCTTCCTGACCCCACCAAAAGAGCATATATTGAAATTCCATGTCTAACTTAGCTACAGTTCCTGAAACTGCGTGCTCTACTGCTTAGTGGGCCACTGTCTCTGCACGGGCAGCCAGAGTATCCTGCTTTTTGTGCTTACAGAAAGGAGAATTTCAGTTTTCAGGCAGTACAGTGACATATGTCCTCAGGTGAGAGAATCCGGTCAATCTGTTTAACTTTGTGTTCCTTACTCAGTGGAAATGTCAGTGTTATCATAACTTAATACTGCAGTTTGGGCAGGCAGATTGTTGGATTGGTGCCTGCCTTTATCAGCTCCAAACTTCCTCAGCAAAGCACTCTACAGTGTGGTGTTGCTGTAGCATCTCTTGTTGGAATCAGTTGTTTTTGCAGTTCCTGACCACAGAGTCTTTCACATATTCATGTTGTGAGTGCCATGAGCAGGTATCCTGCTTTCCCTTGGCTGGACTGACTGCTTGTGCTGCTGCTGCTGACCTTTTTTCTTTTCTAGTTAAATCTGTGTAATGGATACCCTGGAAAACAGCACTGAAATACTGCAGTTGCTCTGACAGTACACACAGGCAGATATAAAAATACGACATTACTGATAGCTGGGCAAAACTGGAAGCTGTTCCTTCTCCCCCATTAATCACTGGTTATTTCCCATGCATTAGAAAGATGAAGTTTGGCTAGGGCCTGTTTCCTTGCTCTTGTAGTTTCTTGTTTCAGAAAAAAAAAAAACCTGCATAAAGAGAAATGGGTGTCTTGTGGTCTGGCTGTACTTTTATTAATCTTTTTAACTTCTGTTGGATTTGCTACTGTTTGGATGGGAAGTAACAGGGGGACTGGGGAGGTGGTTTGAGCTAATTAGTTTCCTTGCACTCCCAGGCTCTTAGCCAGATTCCTGTAAGTTTGATCATAAACTTTTGTGGCATATGTTTTGCTCTTTATGGGAAGAAACACCATGGGGAGCTGTACTTCAAAGAATCAAGGTCCCCTTTATGCCCTTTGAACTGTACTGGAAAACCTTCAGACAGGTTACGCGGTGTGACCGCTGCTGCAGAGCTTGCCTTGGATTGCTTTTTTACTCTGGCTCTTTAAGGGAGCTGTGTCTTTTTGGGATGAAACTGAGAAGAGGGAAAATAGGACCTTATTAGAAGTTGTGAATTCCTTTAGATGTGTGGGAGCAAGGTGCCCAAAGCACCACACCATTTGCTGCTGAGGAGTTCTCATGCACCTGATTTTTGTGGGAGTTGTGAAGAACACTGCTTCTGTATTCTGTCTTCAGCTCAAATTCTGACTGATGCCAGTAGGAATAGGGACGTAGGATTGGGTGTGCCACCAGGGAAGGACTCCTGCGTGTGGCTTGAGATACAAAGTCAAGGTGTGTCTTGAGGAACATGGCCTGTGTTTCTGTATTAGTACACAGGCTTTCTGATAAATAAATACACAGCTTAACATAAAAATTGAACATTTTAAATAGAGCTCTTCTCATTCCTTGCATGCTGCACTTCTCTTTTCCAATGAGAACAAAGCTCTTTGGTTTTCCTCGCAGGTGTGATGTTAGGAGAAAAACCAAAGGGGAAAACCAGTGTGTAATGCCTAACTGCCACAGGGCACTTTAGTTAGGAAATTTACTGGTACTATTTGTTCCCCAAGGGCAATCCCAGTTTTTGAAACTGTCCAGCGAGGCCAAGGCACTGAGAACAAAGCCATGAAATTATCAGTGGCCTCTGCCAGGACAAGCTTACCCTAGGGAAGGTTTTCCTGCCCCTCAATGAGCGTTTACTTCTCTGACTGGGTTGCTCCTCGGCCCTTCTGCTCATTTATACCAGATCCTTTCTGGCCTCACCTCCGAGTGGTCAGCCAGGTAAATGCAATATCTGAGACTATAGTTTTCAGCAGCTACGACATAGAATGGACATCTGACTAAAGGAATTGACATCCTAAATCCTATCCTACTGTGGGATTTATAAGCCTAACTCATTTATTTGCTTCTGAAGATATCTCCTTAGCTGGCTACTTAGCAGAAGATAATTAAAGGAGAGCTGTTAAGTTTGTCAGTTTTAAACATCCTACTGCTAGCTCATGTGTTTAGTAAATTGAAAGTAATTAAGGTTAGTTCATTTCAAAAATCCCTTTTCTGTCTGTGAAGCAGAGGTTGTGTCATTGAAAATTGTGTCACTGAATTCAGTGGCACCTTTAAAAATGTGGTTTTTATCATCCAGCAAGCTGCATTCTGAGATGTGAGACAGGAGACATTCTGGAGAATTGCTGCTGAGAATTTCTGCTAGTGACATATTTTAAATATGTGGTAAATTCACTGAGCATTTGTGTTTTGTGTGTGTGTATTTTGTTCTCATATAATGTACCATGTGTCTCTACCCAAGTGTACAGGTGTTGCTTTGGCTGCTCTTGTTCAAGAGCTGCCTCTTTGACATGAACACTTTGCCCAGGGATTAGATGTGCAGGCTTGGGTAATATGTGAAAAATGACCAAAAGGAATCAATTCACAGCTAAAAAACCAAAAGAATTAAAGAAGTTATAAAATATATTGTAATTTGCATTTCCCTGAACCTTAGTTGCAGAATCTAGTCCTCTTGGTATTCATAAATTACTTCAATGTAGAGCACTGAGCCATTATGTGTGTGACAGACTTGTCCTCCTCCCAGCCTGGACTGTTTCTGCTCTAAGGCAGCCAAGCCTACGCTAAACAGAAATGCTGGATTTGATATACTGGGTCACAAAAGTCATTTTTCCAATGACTATGTATACCCATCAGAATAGGTTTGTATTGTTTCAGATAAACAGCAATTTGTCTTTATTTTCACTTGCTTTATTTTTTTTTTCTTTTTTTCTCCAAAGGGGGTTTCAGTTACTTCAACATTCTCCATCAGTCTGTATTTTGTTTAAGTGCACAGAGACTGATCTGGGAAAGGAGCCAGACCCAGGACAGAGGGAAAGGGGAACAGGGTGGGAAGTGAATGAGCAACCCAAAGAGATTCCCTAATCCCCTCTGTTCCTGGCTTTGATAGCATTTCCTAGCATTCCATTTCATATAATGAATACAAGCGCAAGGCCAAATGGTCTGAGTAACATGATCAGATCCTTAACAGAGAATTTCTCTGTTTTATGGCTTTCCAGGACTCACACTGTAGATAGTGGGAAATCTAGGCTCTGAGCAGAGGAAGGGCCTTGGATTTGAGACCTGAATGCAACACTAGGAGGAATATTTATGAAGAGAAAAAGGGGAAATGGAAATAATTAAGCATCTTTGAACAGTTTTTCATCAAATGGCAACTTCTGCAGTCGACCCTACACTTCTTTTCATGCCAAAATGTCAGTTATTCAATTTCATTTGATCCCAAAGGATCTTTCTGATTGATTATCTCATATCCTGGAATGACACTTAATAATGCATTGCACTGTAATGTGATGTGTGCCAAATTTCTTAAAATATAAAATAGCATCAGATGATGTGTCAAAGGTTTTGATATGACTTTTCTTGGCCTAGTGTGACAAGAATATCCATTAAGCACTTAAATAAACAGCTCCTGGAAAAAGCTGCGTCCCTATGGGCAATTTGCTGAAAGTAATGAGCAGGTATATAAACTCTGCCAGCAATATGAATTGTTTTCTTCCCTGTTGATTTACTGTGATCTTACCCATCATGTTGTTTACACTAATAAATGCAATGTGGCACTGGGAAATATGATGAACTTGTAAATTAAGCTAAAAAATCTGCAAATGTCTGAAAATGACATGAAGAAATCCCCCCCCACCACCACCCCCAGTTTTCAGAGGCTTCTCTCAAACAGTTGAATTTCCTTCTCTTTATTTGAGAATGGACTGGCTGAATAAGTCTGGAAAAGAAGGTGAGAGTCTTCCTTAGCAGCAGACTGTAATTTTACTGGTCTGCTAATCACAAAAATTTGTTTGTCAGCTCTTAATTGGTAATTGATATTAGAGAGTGCTTAATGTCTACCATGGATGATGGATTGTGCCACATGCATTATTTTAATTGTGTGAGCACCAATAAGCAGCTCTCTCCTGTCAGCTCTACCCCAGGCACTGCAGAGGAATCTCTTCCAAAGCACTGCACAGTATTTTGCCTCCACCACTGAATATATTGACAAAGAGGATACTGGAGATGGTGATCAATGTTATATGGATTGGGGCTTAATAGCTGCAGTATCGTACCTGCCCAGCTTCAAAAAGATGACAAAACCAGGGTTTCATACAGATCATGGATGGCTTCAACCTTCCTCCTTGGAAATAGAACTGGAAGGTCAACTGTCAATGACCTGCTGAAACTTGCTGGCTAAATTCTCCAGCAGCTTGACTACTCCTAGATTTCCAGCTCATATCTTTTTTTGTGATGGAGAAAACCTCTAAGCCAATGTGTAAGATGTGTACTAAAAGATGCATTGCAGATGAAAGACAGTGAAACATATCTTGCTCCTGCAGTGTCTGAGAAGTTTGAAGCTATGAAATTTCTTTGTGATGCTGTAGCTTCCTTGTCACCTTTTTGAGAAATCCTGGTGTGCGTGGGGCTTAGTGAAGAAACTCAGTTTAAATTGTTTTATGTGTTTTAACTTCACCATTGGTGGGTGGATGGCAGCCTGCTTCTACCTCGGGTACCATCCCACTGCAAACAAAAGCTCAGCTCTTCCTGTGGGACATGCTGGTTGGTAATCACTCAGAGCCAGAATCCCTAATCAGCCCTGTAAAAGGAGCAATAAAAAAACTCCAACTGGCTCTTATAGATGCTGTTTCCATGTGAAAGTCAAGATTCTTCATTCATGCCTGGGTATCTAAACAGTCTTGCTTTCAAGAGGATCTGAGCTGGTACTGCTCTCATTAAAATCAGTGGGAACTCAGCAGGTCTAAAACTCATGCAGTTTTATTATTTATGCACCTTGCTTGGGATTGAAACACCTAACTTCAGAGTTTGAAAACTGTAATAATTGTTTTCCTCTAACAGTGTGGTGTGCTGTAGAAAAACGTTCTCTTTTCAGGAGTCCTGCTGCATGCAAGTGAGAATTGGAGTATTTGAACTAAAAACCTTTAGCTTCTTTAGTGATTGACATCTTAAAAAATCTCTCTTGTCTTCAGTGGAAGTTAAGTACAGGCTTAGTTTTAAGCCTGTGCTGAGGTGTTTTGTCAAACTGGGATGCAATACTGAATCCAGGTCTTATATAAGAAGAGAGACCCCAAAAGCTTCATTTCTCTGGCCTGCTGAACATATTCTGCCACTTCCTAGATGCAATTTCCTCCCCAGTGCATCTGATTCAGGGCTTATATTTTATTCTAACCCTTCATATATTAGCATTCTAACAAAATTAAAACCCAAGCCAACAAATCCAGAGGCAGTATTATTTTCCTAGGTTTGCATTTGTGACTTCCTCTGTGTGTGAAATTGCCTTGAAAACCATTTATGTGAGGATTCCTTCAATACTGCACATACTTTGGATAAAGCCATTCAGAGACACAACACCTTGGAGGTCTGTTTTGCTGGCAGTTAAAAGTCTGGGTTCTCTTGAATGCTGGAAAGCTGTGTGGGTTGCAGTGCTCTTTGAGAGATGCTTTGAAGTGAGAAAAACCTCAAATGTCCAGTGAGGATGATCTGCCAACAGAGTTTGTTTTCTGTCAGCTTATTTTAAATCTCACTATTCTTTTACAAATAGATTTCAATGGCTTGCATGGAGGAAACTTTGAAACAGTGGGCAATTTGAATAATTTGCTTCAGCTGCCCTTTGCATGATGTGCATTTTTTCGTGTGCTTGGTCACTGTGCACCTTAGGTCTGCTCTCAGCTTTGTAAAAGTAAGGTAAACACCTCCCAGTTATGTATTGTTAGGAGTTTGCTCTAGAGAGTGAATGTATGTGAAAACCATAGGTTGCATGATCCTTGTTTGAGGAATTGCACTTTCAAATCCCTAATGTTAAATTATAACAATGTTTTTTCTGTCAGAACAGGTTACTTGGATGGATATGTGAAATGTCGAAATCTCAGTGAACCAAGGAACCTAGGGAACTACTAGCTTTAAAATTTGTTTTATATGAGTTTAATTTGTACAAAGTCTCAGGTCCTGCATACACAGAGGAGGGCTTGGCTGCTGCAGTGGATGATTCAGTACAGGTAAAATTCTGTGGAATTGCTTCTATTTGTTGTATCCTTTGAGGCTACAGGAAAGCTCTTTTCCCCTGCTTCACATGGGGTATTGACTGACAAAGAATTACAGTTTGTTTCAGAATATGTTTCTCTCATATCCCATTTTAGTCAGCCTGACATGAGAACTGTAAGTTTGGCACCATAAAGTAAACTTTGCCACGAGTGTCCAGACATTTTTATCTGGAACATTCTGACTTGGACAGCTTTGCAGAGGCTCACAGACTATTTGTACTAAAAGAAACATGGAATTTGGAACCTCTTATGCTGAAAGATGGGACCATACCAGTCACTTGGCAGGTTCTTCCAAGCCAGCCATACACCAGGACCTGCCAGACCATTCCCAATTGGTACCTGGCTGCTGTAGGGCAGTATGGCAGTGACACCCTCTAGAGACAGCGAGGCTGCAGAAGTTTTCTCTGTGTGGTCACTTGGAAGTGGTTGCTGAGCTCCCTGGACTCTCATGTTTCTCTGGCACTGGTGCAGTCAAAATGTTCACAGGGGCCTGGTGCACACAGAGGTGTCAGGCATGGCCAGGAAGATGAATGTCCTGTTGCAAATTGGAGTGATTCAACAAGAGATAATGTGTCAGGCAGTACTGGGGCAAGCCTGGTGACAAAACTGTGAGCCCCAGGCATCCATCAAAGCTGATCTTTTTTAATGATCAAAGGCAGACTTCCTTCCACTCCTGCTGCTCCATGCTTTGAGAGCTCAGGGCAGAAAGCCCCCAGAAAAAATGTCTGGTTGCTCAAAACAAAGAGGATTTGTAGAAGAACAGAAACTGGCAAGTTACTTTGAATGAACTATACTCAGAAATGCCCTAGAAGGTGGAGGTTCTTGTCCTAATTCTCCCATGTTTGGGTGTCATGAAAGAGATCCCAGGATATTTATTGAGGAGCACTATCATGAACATCTTGGAAAATGAACATTAGTCTTTCAAAAAGCCAATAAAAGTATACAAAGTAAAATTTAAAAAAAAAAAAAAGTGTGACAAATCTTTGATGTGTAGAAAGAATTAAATGATGAATGTGTCTACATGTGTGCACCCCTGGCTGGTTTTTCCATGTAGGTTCTGTGGCATACAGGGCAATGGGGTCTGAGTGTTTTCCAAAGTTACAGAATGCTCCCATAAAGCTGTCCTGAGCCAAGGATGTGAAAGTGCCACCCCTTCCTTCTCCAGGGCCTGTCTCTGAAACTGGAGAGCACTTCCTTTTGGAAATTTGTTTCAGTCTCATGGACTGGAAATACAGTATTGATGGGATGTTCCGCAGTGGCCTTTGGTGTCACAGAAGACTGAGGTTTAGCTTCAAACTAAAATTAGGTTTTAATACCTGGAAATGAACTTACCTAAGCGAGGAGAAATCTTGTTAGAAAGGAAGAGCTGTCAGTACGCTGATTAATTTGGCTCTTTTAAACTACAGTGTCCTGAGCCTTTCACATGATAAATGATACAGAAACACCCCCTTCTAGTGAGAAAATAAATGCATGAATCAGCTGTTCTTGGGATCTGACTGGGGCTCTCTGTGTCTTGTCCCATGATGTACCTTTCTAATTAAGCTTCAATTTCTCATTCTGCTTAAGTGATGAATCAAGGTGAATGGAATCTGAGTTTATAACTGTTGTATACAACATATATGTTTCTTTGTTATAGCACACTGTATAGTAATTTTCCTGCAATGTTAGAAGCTAATATATAAATGCAGAGTGTGGGTTTAGAGAGGGATCTTCATGTTTCTCTCTGTTAGACTGTTAATACCCATTGCCTCCTCTAATTTAAAACATGAAATTTCTGATATTTGAAAGATAAAGGAAATTAGGACCCTTTTCCACTTTATAAGGTGATTATCAATCAGGATGTTTTTATTTCTGTACTGTAGATATTGAATAGGATGTGGTACTAAATTATACTGAAGTAATGCTTTAATACATAAAGCAAACAAACAAGAACTGCTGAAAAGACACAGTGGGGAACCAAACATTTAAGTTATCTTGGAAACAGCAGCTCTAAGGAATTGCCCACTTAGATCTCAAATAATGTACTTTGCTTAAATTTTTTTAAAACAATATACACTAGTGTATTTTGTGTGTTGTTACATATTCTAAAGCATTTGATAACAAGGTTCATATTATGGTGGTACATTATTGTTAAAGCTTTCTCTTTGGCATTATCAAAATGACCAGTGTCAAAACAGCACCACAGCCTAGACTGCACACATTTATCTTTCAAAAACAACCTTGATACGGCCCCCAGCAAGTGACTCCAGAGTCCTCTTTTAATGTGGGAGTTGCCTTCAAGATTGTTACTTGTTAGATTTCAAAGACTTTCTACTTTTATTGAGATTAATGAAACAGCTTTTTGTGGTGCTTTCTCCCTTTCCTTCCAGTCTCAGTCATCTAACACTGTGCTTGCAGCTCTTCATTGATAGAATAATCTTATTCTTTTTTCAAATTTAAGTTGTGTGCTTTGCAAATTGCATAGGATATCACTTTCAAGGCTGTAAACTGTGGAATGAGGAGGCAAGCTGATTTTCTAACTGCTTTTATCATCATTAAGATACACAGTCCCTCCCAGACAAAGCCATAAATATATTCAGTGCATATCAACATTCAGTCTAGGTTCACAGCACAATCACCAGTGCTCACAGTCATCCAAAAAATGTGGGCTTAGTATAATCTCCATATAAATTTTGTAATTTTGTTGCTGAAAGGATATGCATGATGAGGTAGGATTAATCTCAGAATATTTTTTATGAGTTGGCTTCTAGTCCAGTTGTTATAGAAGTGATAGAAGCTATTGTGCGAGACTTAGAACTGAGAGATCTTAATAGAAAAAAAAAAAAAAAGCTCTTGGTACAAATTCACTCTAATGGAGAGATCAGAATGTTGCTGCTGTTCTTTTGATTGGTGTGAAGGCTAAGGATTTAGGGTGAAAGGATGATTTTTCACTCTGACACACACTTCCTGACCTTCTGAGCTGGAAGTCCCATCTAAAATGTGAAAACAGTAATGTCTCTGCATGAAAAGTGTATGTCCCAGACAAATACTTAAGAGGTAACTGAGGAAGATAAAGAACTACAAAACCACCTTTCTTAAACAATTGAGACACTCTGTTTACATAATGAGGAGGTCTGAAAATATCTCAGTCTTAGAAGGTCAGGGTAATACTATAAATGGTTGATTAATCACCCTGGGTTATGTATTCAATCTGATTCAAGAAGTGATCAAATCCAGTTATCATTAATCTAATCATTAATCAATACTTTTTAATTTATCTAAGGTTAAAATGTTTTATCCCACCCAGCTTAGAATAATGCATCTATGTTAGCTTTTATGTCAGGTTCCTGCTTTGGGCAAATTTTTATAGACAAGTTACAGACCCAGCAGTCCAAGGTTCACCATGAAAATGCTGACACACACTAAAGTGTTGCAGCAGTGGTACAATAACCATGAATTCATATGAAGTACATATCTCCCTTAGATGCATCATAAAACCAAAAATGAAAAATACCACTCTGAAAGCTGGTATTTTAAATAGTTTTTAAAATAGCAAAAACTGCTGATTGGATTTTTGTCATCATCATAGCTGCTCTGTTGATAGCCCTATTTCATCTTCGTTTTAGCAGCTGAAAGACTTGTCACCATATGTTTAAGCAGTTCTCTCTGCAGATGCCTTGCATACAGGATGTTTTTCCTTGTGAATGGAAAAAGACCTGTCTAAGATCAAGATACAGTCTTGGCCTGCACTTCTATGGGCTCTTGCTGCACATTGGACTTGATCTTCCAACATGCAACACAAGCAGCTTCATAAAATATTCAGGGAATAAGTTCTGGGTTTCTTCATTAAATTAAGCAGAACTTAAACTGGTTCTTGCATGATGAAAGTGCATTGAGTCCTCTTGAATCTCTGACCCTTAGCAAAGCTGGATAGTTGTGTGGGGCCATGTGTAAGCTCCCTCCAAAAACAGAATATGAACACAAAAAGGTAAAAAAAAGTAAAGGAAAGGAAACTGGAAATTTTATTTTCTGCATAAGCATCTGTATCAGGTATTCTTACTGGCTCATTTAAGAAAAGAGAGTCATGATAAGGAGATAATTATAATATTGTGCCACTTTCTTAATATCATCAGTGATACTGTGGCCATTGTCTCCTTTCCTTCTTCCCCTGGTGAGCTGTAACCCTTTTCACATTCAAATAATTCTTCTCTTACAGTACCATTTTATGCAGTATAGCTTGTCATGTAGATCAGGAGAACTATTTGCAGTTGTTTAATATGGGGGATTGTTCCCCAAGGCCACATATGCACAGAGACCTTGTGGAAAAACCCTGGAAACTTTTACAGATGGTGCATCATGGGGGAAAAGAGCTGAAAAAGCCAATAAGCGAATGATCATGGCCAAATGAGGCTGGACATGGAGGCAATGCTTGTTATGAGTAGGCTGAGGCTGGTATATTAAGGTGAATGTAGAACTCTGAGATAGACATGAGATATTTTTTTTTTCAGAGGAGAAGCTTTGCCATGAAGATTTAGTTAGCCTTATGAACAGCTTGGGCCTATTTTTGCATGCAACCATCTGAGACTTTGTGTAGCTGTAACCAAACTTCCTTAGTTTTCCTGGCTCTTCCTTGAGCAGAGCATCAGTTCAGGGATTATGGTTCTTCTGTGAGCTACCACCCTGAAGAATAACTGGATTTTCCTGGCATGTAATATTGCAACAGGCTGCATGTGTGCCTTTTGGATAGGAAGAAATTTGGGATATCAGGACAGCTGAATTTATTCTGCTGTCATACATAGATCTGTTATGCTTAAGGACAGTCTAATCAGTTATCTAGGAAAATAGATGAAACCTTTTGATTCTAATTCTGGCTGGTTTTATGTGTGTATAAATGTCAAGAAAGTCAATGGACAAACTTAAGAGTGTCGTCTGTGTAAAATGCCAAACTTTGGAAAAGATGGGGTAAATGACTGGATAATACAGAAAACGACAAAAACTTCTGTGTTTCTGTGTAAGGGAGCACACATCATCTTCAGCAGCTCTGTCCCTGGGACAAACCAAATAATTCCTCTGTGTGGATAGACAATGTGTAGACAAATTTAGATTAAGAACCCAAGCTATACCAAGTAAAGTGTTGAATGAAAACACCTGCAAGTGCAATCTTACAGATTTAATTTGAATCTATCCTCATCATATAATTCAAGACTGCAAAGTTTTCTTTTGCAAGGTTTATATGCAGTTATTTATGTCCTGAAATGTGCAACCTCATCTGTGTGACCTGCAAACAGAGACCCACAAACCCTGATTTGCTTGCAAGACCTGACCTCAAAACCTGAATCAGATTCAGAATCTCCTGGCTCTTCTGTCGTGCAAATTCAAAGAAGTGTCTTTTATTCCTCTCAGAATGCATCATCAGTAACCCCAAATCACATATTACAGATCCACTTCTGCCTATATAAAAAGCCTGTGAGGTGGTCAAGTCCCCAGCTAGGGAACCTGATTCTCTGGTCTGTGCAGTAAAATCTTGATATATCAGAGCTGGCCTGATTCAGGCTCTGGTGTGTTGGCTAGGGGGGAACTGCAGCTCTTTGCCCATTCGGAGCTGCCAGCTCCCCAGGTTGGTACAGTGCCTTTTAGCCTCCCATACAGAGCTGTGCAGATTTTTCACTCATTTCCTTCCTCGAGAAACATCATAGTGTAAGCTTTCAGTTCCTGGCAATACAGTGAGGAACTGGAGTGGGACTCTGTTAAAAAAACATCCTATTAAGTCACGTGGGTGAGTCCCACATGGTGGTGCCTGTCTGTTTTCACAGCAGGGTCACCTGTGCCTGCCATTACTCACAGCCACCTGTGTGATCTGTTCTCATGTTGTAGCTCAACCTGAGGCTCCTCCACTGCAGCTTTTTCTGCTGTAGGCATGGCAATCTCCTATGTATCAGTAATTGATAACTGTAATCCTGTTCTCTGCACAAGTCTCTTGCAGGCTAGTCTTTCCCTGTGAATCATCTAGACACACTGGAACATAAATCTTGTTGCATTTTTAATTCTGTGCTGCCTCTGCTTTGCAACCTGCTTCAAGTATAAGAGCCTGGGCACAGTGCTACAGCTGCAGCCTCACTAAGGCTGGAGGTGAGAAAAGACTAACTAATGTAATATTTTCAGAATATGTTGCTGTTTATTCATCCCAGTATGACTGTGTCCATTATAAAGGTGATCCATATTTCACTTTCAATAAACTTTGCCTTTTACTGTCTTTGTAGAATAGTTCTTCATCCTGCCCTTGTCCAAGTGACTATTCCTGCATAAGTATGACAGGCTTACATCCATCCTCATTATAGAGTTTTCTTAATTCCCAGGGTACCTGCACAGGATAAGGACACAATTTAGCCTTAATGAGCACTTGTAAATATTTTCTTATACATTTCCCTTAAGTGCAAAGCAGTAAATCTTCAAAGTCCAACAGACTGGCACATCATGACCAGGAATTCCCTGAGAACTAATGCAACTGCTACTGTGCCTGCTGTTCAGCCTTAGCAATTTATGCAAGAAAAGATTGGCAGCAAAAAATTAAGGTGTACATTCCTACACATTATCTTCAATCTGAAAAGGTTGAAGTCATCCTGTGAAAGCTCCCCACTTAGATACAACTGTAGTCCTTTGAAAATCTCACTGTAATAACCCAGTCCCAGTGAAGAACTCATGCACTGAAACATGGGGCAAAACTGGTGTTACGGAATTAGGAGCTTTGTAAGACCCAGATCAGATATAAAGGGGCTATACTTTAAGTTATAGACTTCATAAAGTCTCAACTTTATGAAGTAATACAAGGAGCAACTTTTGGCAGGTTGTCCTCTATTGATGGTACTATTTTCTTTTAAGTAAAAAGTGCAGGATAGCTCACAGAAGCTATATAAACATAGAATTTTTGTGTTCTTCTATAGACTTCATAATTTTAAAATAGAGGTAGGTATGAAAAGTAATTTATTTCCACAGGTGACAACTGTACTTTTTCAACTCAGGGTCCATCACTATGCCCTGCCTCCAGGAAAATAGTGCAAACATTATACACTGCCACCTTAATATGATAATTCATTTGGCTTTGGGTTTGGGGTGTTCTTCCATCTTTGTGGTTTGAATATGGACCTAATTGAAAGTTAGTTTTACTTTATCTAGATGGCAAGTACATTTGTGAGCAATGGAAACGACATAGTAGCTCACGTTAACAGGACTACATAATTTCCTGATAACTCCAATTATCTCCTGTCATCCCTGTAATGTAATTAAAATGTTTAATTGTTTTCTCTATATAAGAAAAGGTTATAAAAGCTATAACAATTTGTGTGGACTTAATGACCAGCTGGTGTTAATAGCCTAAAGCCCCTAGTTATCAAGCCTTTCAAGCAGTCATTGATTTCAAACAATTGCCCTGTGTCTGGAGCATTCACATATTCTCCTGGACTTTAGCCATATTAGACCCTGCAATCAACTGATCCCACAGATAACACTGATGCAATTTATTTTACCCTGGCCTCAGGCTACCAGTGAAGATCTGCAGTGTGAATCAGGTTATGTCATGTCAGGGAGTGTGATAATGCAACGTGCTGGACCTCCGTGGGATGAGGGTGGGAATCACATGGCTGTGGTGTGCTAATGTTGTCAGAGGGATATTTAATGGGAAACAGCCCAAAGATCAACCAAAAGGAGAGAATTGGGAAGCACATGATTTTTCTGTCTAAGAGTTATTCCATTGGCAGGAGACATGTATTGCTGTACCTCTAACACTTGGAAAGAGAGGGGAAAAAAGTGAAGAAAAACCAGTTTGTTTATATTAGGAATAGTGATAAAGCCATAAGAGAGAATTAATATACTACTCTTCATGAAAGTTTACCCCTGTTTAAGAGCCTCTGCTCCTTGTGTTTTTAGAATCTTAAAACATATATTAATCTGAGGGTGGGGGTCAGCACTGCCTGAAGTGAAGGTGTTTGCCCCTGGTTTCCATCACAAGGGACAAAGTCAGTTACTTAAAAACTAATGTTAACTTTTATTCATGTTGACTTGAAATTTTAATGCTCAATTCCTTCCTCAGACTGAATTTTCATATTTGTCTCCTTAGGATATGAATGTAAATTCTGAGCCAAGATCTGAAGTGGACTAGTTGCTGAAAAACAGTTTATAATGTTTTGTAAATTACAAATCTGTGTTTTATGTGATATGATGGATGTCTATTGTCTTTTCAATACCCAGTTTGTATTAGGCATCACAGAAAATAATTAAAAACTTGGGCTATGAATAGACCTATTGAATAGTGACATACTGAGGTATAAAATCTGCAAATATTTTGTCTTACCCTCTTTGTTTGTGTGGTTTTCTGGTTATGTTCCTGTTTAGCCTTGATACTTATTTGCCTGCCCTACCCATTCCCACTTTCAGCTGTCTTTTATGGTTGGTGGATGTCTATGGATAAGACTCCACTGAACATCCCATCCTAAAAGCATGCAGTCCCAACAGACCAGACAGATAATGACTGTAGTAAAAGCTAGGCTGTTTTATGGGGCAGGGTAGCAGCATTTTATGCCATGATTAAAAAATAAAAGTGCACGTGAGCAATCAAATGGCATTTAGTAGGAATCCCTGGGTTACATGTAGCAGCAAAAATAATTTACTGCAAAGTTTTTTCTCTGCTTTGGATTTCTTTAGTAAGGTTGGCTAATATGTGGAAAGAATACAATTACCTAGCAAACATTGTGGGATTTTTACTGTAATTTCTTTAGGAATCTGTTGGTTCCATTCCTTTTAAATCCTCTGTGAGACTCTTATAATGCAAACATTAACTTCTCATGATTTAATGTGCTGCTGAGGCATTTTGATGTATCTCTATTCTGGTAGTTATGTTGTCATTGTATAAATGTGGCCTTCCATCCTCTAATTAGATTCATGCTGGTGAACCCTTCTGCCTGCTTGGAGCTGGGGTTAATTCATGGAGCAGTTTGCAGGCCTGGCAGATCTCGGGTTCCGCTCGAGCCGTGCTATCAGTGAGGTGCTTGGTAGAGATGCTGACTTCTGATGACAATGATTGAAGTAAGCCATGAAAAATAACATTTGTTCTGGGGCCTCCTGCTGATGTTTCTCTACCAGCTTCTCATTGCCTCACAGTAATTCATAATTTTAAGGATGTCACCTACAATACTGGGTTCTATTTGTATGTGTCATGCTTACAGAAGGCCTACAGATGGAGAATCTGTGAAATCTTCTCTCTCTATTTTTGAGTTCTCTACAATTGCACCAGCTTGTCTGGTTAATTGAGATCCAGAGAGAGGCAGCTTATTAAAGTGGATGAAATTCCTGAACAGACAGGTGCTGGCAGAGGTCCAGGTCTGTGCACTCCAGGACTATTGTATTAAGCTGTCCCTCAGCTTATTACTAGTATTAAGAATTAACTCACTTTTCAAAACTGGGAAGTGTTGTTACATGTGTGCACGTTTCCCTAACTCGGGTATATGTTTTACTCTGTCCTTTAAGAAACAGAGATTTTTCTGTGAACACTGTGAATGTGTTACCTCAGCTTCTATATGACAGTCTAGGTGCCAGCTGATTTGATGATTAAGTGCCAATACATGGAAACATATTTAATTTAAACTACATCATTTTAAAAAGTGTTCTGACTGGAAGTAGCAAACAAGCAGAGCTACCAGAAGTGTTATATTTTAAGATAAACACAGGCTATATATTTCTCCCAGCACGTCTAGTTGATGGCTTTGAGCTACAGATGATAAGAAAGAAAGGAGGGGAGCAAATTCCCCCTCCTAGGCTGTCTGCCTGCCTGTGGCATTCCTAGCAGCCTGTCAGAGGAGAGCAGCTTGCAGATTTTTGTTTCTAAGGGCCTCTATCTGGTGTCACTGGTGCCTTCTGATAGGTGGTGTCCCCAGCCTGGAAGAGAAGGTTTATCCTCTCTTCCCTGCCACTGCCTGCCAGAGGGAAGTCAGGATGGCTGATTTCCAAAACAGGAACTCTTATGGAGCTCCAAAGCTGTCATCTACACTGTAGGAAAGATTAGGCAGTTATTCTGAAACGAAGGAAAGATTTCTTTTTTTTTGTTTTCTTAACCACTGAGTGATGAATCTATCTGAGAATTGGAAGCTGCTTCCAGAGGGCATTTTGGCCCTTCTGGTTTTGTGTAGTCTCATGAAGGAAAAGCAGGACCCCAGCCATGGTTCAGCCTTACCTGCAGACTCAGATGCTGTCTTGCACTTTCAGTGCCCACTTTGATGGGCCAGCCACAGTGCTGGTGCCACAGGCACATCTGATGCACTGCTGCATCCCTTCCATCCCTGGATGATAGTGTGAAGCCCTCCTGATTCCCCATAATGACATTCCAGCTATCAGAGTCACCCCCAGTGCCTGTGGTGCTCGAGAGGGCAGCTCAGCAGTGACAGTGCTGAAATGTTTCAGAACCTTCTAGAAAAATCCCTTGGGGAACACGCAGTAATAGGGTGCAGAACAGCTCTGGGGAAGTGAAAGAGAAGAAATAATTTCTAAAGTAGACGCAGGAATGAAACGGCAAAACCAGCATGCTACAGGGATCTAAATGACATTAAATGGTTTGGATAAAATACTGCTTAAAATGGAATAGACAGACAGTGGTTTAGGAGCTTGTGATTCACCGACAAGCAATGAAGTGGAATCTGTGGGCATCAGCAGTGGGAAATGTCCCCTCTGCTGATAATATTTAGCAAATATATAGAGTAGTTTTATCCTCATCCCGCCCCAGAAAAAACACATATATAAGTTTGATTTAATGTCAGGCTTTCAGAGATTACGAATGAAGACTTGTGGGGCTTTTATACAAATCAAAACCATGCAGAGCTCTCAGGGTATCTCCTGATCTCTGTGTGTGTACAAGACTACATTCTTGACTCTGAACTTTACCTTGTTGAGTACACTTTTTGTCTTATTAGCTAATGGAATTTCTGTTTCTTCCACCATCTGTTCATATTTAAAAGGTTAAGTTTCATTAATTTGGTTACAACACAAACCAATCCCCTTCATGGAACTTCCAAGCAAACACATTTTTAACACATATTTGCCTTGCTTAGTCAATGAAAGTAAATTAACCTGTGAAATTATCACTCAGAATACATGCAAGGCATGCAAGTATCCACTGCTCTTCTGTGCCTCTGACCTGGCTCCATGCACATCACTCCTGTGGTCTTTAACAGCAGCAATAGTGGCACTGTAGCTCTATGCAAAAAAACCCAAACCTCAATTAGGAGTGAGCTCTGTGATGCTGTTGAGAGAAGCTACATGAACATATACAAGGAATCAGTCTGTGTCCCAAAACTTTTGAGGCTGAACAGCTAATTGGGTGAAAATGGGAGTAAGATGTGCAAGAAGCAAATCAAACTGTGCACTTGATTTGTGATTAGATACTGGAAATGTTACATATTTTATCCATTTGCTAAACTAAGCTCTTTGGCAGTCACTCAAAACATTTCTTATGCTTTGCTGGTATATTTTAGAAGTACAACAATCTATTTACATATATGTATATATCCATTATATTGCCTCTTGTTTGTGGGAGTACTTACGTAATACTGGTTGGCGAGCTGCTGTCATTTATCTATTATGAGATTATTATAACTTGTTGAATTGCAAGATACTCATAAATACTTTCTTTCCCTTTCAAGGGCAGTATATACTAGATTCCCTCTAAAGTTAGGCATTTTGGAATATGTGAGGAGACATGAATGATGGGCATTACAACATTTATATGTGCCAGGTAATCTGCTGATACCATACCCTTTACTCCTGGCAACACAACTGAGACAGAAAAGGCAGTGTTTGAAGGAAAAGTCTCAAAAATAGCAAACAAACTTCAATATTTTCAGTAGGGAGGGCAGTTATCATGAGAACATGAACATAACTTGTTTACTGAGACGTTGTAAAAAAAAAAAAATCAATGGGGCAGGAAGCATTTTTAAACAACTGAAAAACAAGACTAGGGAATTGCTTCAAAAGTCAATTTGTGGATCTTCAAAAGTCAGTTAAAGGCTGAAGTGGAGAATAACTTCTTTTAGGCTGGGGAAGATGGGGTAATCCACCTTGCTGCAGTGTCTGCTTTTTTTCAGCACTGTGCTAAGTTGGTACAGAGCTTTTCCATTGGGCTGGGGTCATTATTTTGAAGACCCACTCTATCCCCAGTCATTCTTTGCTCATAAGATGGAGGAAGCTATTGCAGGCTTTCCTTGGCAGGTAAAGGCTTGCAAATGTTTACTTGGAAGCTTCTGTGACTGACTTTTTGTCAAGCTTTTGCACACATAAGTAATGTGCAAGGTTCCCTGCGACATTTGCGGCATCGGTGTGCAAAAAGTCTCTTCATTCATAAGGAACATACACATTTTGATGATGATATGTTCTTGGGCTTCAAATGGGATTGTGGATAAACGCTTCTTAACCACAAAGAAAAGTCATTCTTCACTGGCTCCAGGTGAATTCCTGCTCTTGTAAACACTGGATTTCTCTTATTGGATCCCTTTGGAGTCAAGAGGGGTGGGAAGGAGGGAGCACTAGAAGGTGATGTCCTGAGTACATGAAGGATTGCTGTCAAGCATTGTTTGGCTCTGGAGTGTAAATGTCCAGGGAGGAGAGTAGCAGGAGCAAGATAGGGAAGTGTATTGTTGATATTACAGAACATGGTGATGGAATCATGGTGAGTGGCTTGAATCATAAAATAAAACATTTCCTTGGATGCCAGGTTTCCTAAGTGTGTTTTCTTTTCCCAGTGCATTAATATTCACCTATAAATCATTTTAAAATATGCCTAACTGTCTAAACAAACCCGTGATCTGATGAAAAGGTCCTGACTTTGTTTCAATAACAATGCCAGCATCATCCTAATTTTCCATAGAGTTCTCTCCTTTATGCAATCTTGTCATATGAGTGGGAAAAGCTCCCAGTTCCTGTCAATAATGCCACTGTGCTGCCCTTATACCCCTTCTTGACAATAGACATTTCCCAGTACATATGTGAAATAAAGCAGTGTGACACTGTCTGGGCAGGTGAGCTGCCGTGATTATCACTCCTGCTCTTTTTTCCACCTAACCTGTCTGTATCATCCCCCTTCATCTGTGGTGACTTCCACGTGGTTTATCTTTGGGGAAAAGTATATCTATATTCAGCTGTCAGTCCAAGATCACTCTAAATGTCACTTGTTTGCTTTTATGTCCTCGGTCTTTATGGATGTGTCTGAATGCCTCTGAAGGCACGGTGTTGGGTATTTATCTCATTTTGTGGTAGCACTATCTGCTTTAGGTGCAGCACAAGTGGGTGTCCAGGGGCAAGAGGGAGGGAGCCAGGGCATGATGAGGACAGGAGGAGGGAAGAAGTGCTCTTTTGTGTGTTTGTCTGAGGGTAGAGGCTGTGTTGTACAGCAGGCACACTGTGGAGCCACTGCAGGCTGTCACAGAGAGCTCCATCACAACTGGGCTGCTGCAGGTTTCTGCTTGGTTCTGTTATTCAATCCTAATTATAGACAGCAGAACCGAGCCTCAGGACTCATCCTTTGTGAAGTTTGACCATCTCTGATTTTCCCAACTTTCAATATAACATCTTTTTTTTTTCCATCTTACCTGACTGTTTGCTTCAAAAACAATTCTGCTGCTCCTGGCTTCATTAGTATGCATCCAGTGCAATGTAAATGGCTCTCGAGGCCTCCCCTTGGTAGATGATTTAATGTGTCAGTTATGAAAGCTGCTCAGCCTGTGCTCCATTAGCATAATAATGAAGCTTCTGCTGCAGCGTTATCATCCTCAGAGGAAATAGCCTGAGTGGTCACAGCTCCTTTAACAAGTACCACTTTAGGATAAAAAGCAAAGGGCTCTGTTTGAAATGCTAGATTGGAATATGCAAAGTGGGAGGGAGTTGTTTGTTGTCTTTGCTGTGCAGGGAGATGGGAGAAAGTGCCTCATCCCCAGCTGGGAGCAGGAAGGAAGGCAGGGAGCTGCGCCAGGCAGGGCTCTCCTCCTGGCACAGGGTACCTGGCAGCACAGGACGTGTCCTCTTTGGTTCAAAACTCAGGAGAATACAGGAATCAGGGTCTCTTTTACATCTTTGTCTCTTGTACTTTGCCTCTGAGATAGGAACTGGCTTATGGGGAAATAAGCTGGCTTATTTCCCCATACTGGGAAATTCAAAAATCCAAAAAGCAGTGGTTTAAGGCTGTATGTTTGGGTTTTGAGTTTTGTTGTTTGTTAACAGGTTAGGGATGTGTTATAAGATGGAATAGAAAGCCTTTGGGTATCTTCTTTCAGAAGCCTTTCTCTGTGACTGAAGGGAAAAGCCAACTTTCAGGTAAAAACAATAGAAATCATAAGTAGTACTCCTCCAATATTAAGAAAATATATTTTGAATATATTTTATATATAATTTTATTATTTATTATTTTTATATATTGTATAAAAGATATTATATATTTTGAAACAGCTGAAAATGCAAAGGTGAAGTTTTAGGGGGTTGACAGGCTTGGAAAGAATGAGGACAGTTTTCTCTGCCCTTCTTCTGGGGCAAAGTGGACAGAAGGAAGGGCAGGGAAGGGAATACCTCCCATGTTTCCTGGGTACCATGGATTCAGTGAAGAGAGCTGAAGCACTGCTTGGCTGGATTTCCCTGTGGCTGCTGCCCCTATGGCAAGAATGGTTTAATAACTGCAGCTTGCAACGGAGTTTATTAAGCTGCTAATTTAATTTATTTTTAATATGGCAAACCAAGCCAGCAGTCTTCAGAGGTGATTTTACATCCTACACAGCCATCCTACTGTGGAGCTCACAAGTTCCAGGAACAGACAGTGACTCAGGCTTCTCAGCTAGATCCATCTTTGCTCTCTCAGGGCTTGGCGTGTGATGGATCCAAATTTAATGGATGTATTCCTGAATGCAAGAGCAGGCAGGAACTGGGGCTCAGCCCTGAGCTCAGTGGGGCTCCTGGACCAACACATGGAGGGTGTGCAGGTGGAGTCTGTCCCACAGCTGAAACTCAAGGAAGCCAAATCAAAATGCTCCAGTACTTCTTCCCTGTTGGATACAAAAAATTTCCTATTGCCAGCTTTTGGAAAATAGGACAGTTTCAGGCAACTTCATTTCTTAGTGACCCTTGATCTTTATTTGTTCTTTTACAGTGTCTAATGACTTGCTTTCCTCTTGCACAAAGATCTTTGATTTGCTACCCAAGGAAGGATGAAGGAGAATGGCACCAGAGATAGGCTTGTTTCACATCCCATCCCATCCTTAGAATTTGTCTTTGCAATTGATTTGTGTGGCGGTTAAGTTTTTCTGAAGAATTTTTTTTGGTAATGTTCAAGGATTCTTTTCAAAGAATGGAAACATGATTTGCAGTATAATGTAATTAATGGTTATAATAGTGGATAATAAAACCTTAAAATATTAAAGTAACTCTAGTTTGCAAAATAAATGCTATGAAGACTTTGAAAAAACCCAGAATACACTAGAATGTTCCTCAGATAGCTCAGTGGTAGCTAAGTAGATGTGGGTAAGAAAGGAAAATAACTCAGTGCACAATCTTGCTTGATTCCAAATGTTTTTCATAGTAAACGTTACTTCACATAATATGTCAGTATACGATAAATAATTTGCCTTATTTCCAAGCCTGGAATTGCTCTTCGTCCCAAAGCTTTGCTTCACTGAATGCCTGACGGATTGAGAGAATCCAGCGCTGCTCCCACAGAACTGGGAATTTAATCCCTGTCCTTCAAGAGTTCCCTGGAACACTCATGTCCGTGGGTGACTTCTGTTGTCACTGGAAGCGTGCAGGAAAGGGGATGGGAGAGGGAGGAACTTTGACTGTCTTTAGAATCCATCTTTGTATATGACAAATGTCTGCCACGGGCTTAGCTTGGCTGCTGATGACTGACACCCAACTGGAAGGTTTGTCCATACATTGCACACATTCTCCAGTTACTGAAAGTCCTGTTGCTTCAGCTTCATTCCAAAGTCTTACATCTCACATCTTGTGGCTCTTCCTGGTGTTGTCCTAAGCACATTTTCTGGGGGTTATGGACTCTATTTTTAATTTGCTGACACCACTCTTACACTGATTATGTTAATTAAATGCACTTTGGTGACCCCTCGCTCTTTTTGTCTTTGCTTGCAATGGTCCATTGGGAGCACTTAGTCACATCACTTCTTTCTTTTCCCCCTTTGTTCTTTGCCACTTTTTTTGGGTTTTTTTTTTGCTGTTGAAACAGCAGTAAAGCACATTTTGACAGTTTAGGGTGTGATCTGTCCCATTTTTGGTTTCCAGGGAATTGGGTTTCATGGTTTGATGGTACTGGCTGGCAATTCTGACCTTGGGATGCGGATGGTTCAACCCTTGTACAGTTCCACTGTGCACAAGAGTTAGTTTTAGTATGCATAAGTATGCATCAGCTGAGGATCAGACACGGCCTTTTCCTGGGCTTTAAGGTTGAGTGCCTTTAGTTATTATGTACCTTCACAGGAAGAGAGAAAGAGAAGATGCAGTGAGCCTGACCTAATCCATTCTTCCACATGGGGAGTAGGGACAGAGAAAAAATGTTCTTAAATTGTTTCCCTTTGCCCGTCAAGGATTTGGGCAGGCGTCAGCAGTGACCTTTTACCAATCCTGCTGTCCATTCACTTTATTAATTACAGCACATTCAAAAACAATTAGGCAAATTAATGGAATAAAAAACCTTTGAGGCTATCAAAGACAGTTGGCACTTAACCAAGAAATTGTCAAGCTGTAACTTCAGGGGTTTATGGAGTGTCCTGGGAAAACACTGTCCAGTTCTGCTCTTCCCTGCATCCATGCCTGGAGACTTTTGCAGACGGACAACCACTGGAATGTGAGTGGCCACTGCTGACTGTGGTATGAGAAGGGCATGAGTGAAAATGAATGAGGAATCCTGCTTCTTGGAGTGGCTTTTGCCCTCGTAAGCGGCTCAGGATGCACTGTGAGAGGTTCTCTGAGTCCCTGCAGTGCCAGACTTTGCCAGTGGATGCACTGCGTGCCCCAGCAAATGGGGTTTTGCTGCTGTGGCTCGCAGCAGTTCATCAGAAAGGCTAGAGAACCAAACCTCAGCGAGTGGGCTTCTCTCCTGTCTCAGTGTGGCTATAGTAGGAAAGTTTCAAAATGAAGCTTCCTCTGTGCTCTCACCATCTGCTTGCTGTTATCAGTTTGTACAATGTTTATTTTGGAGCTGCTTCTGTCTTTATTTTGCATTTGTGAGCCACTCCTGTAGGATGGGTGACTATCTACAAACACCAGGCTAGAAAACCTCCAGAAATAATGGGTGCCAATGTCACAACTGCCATAGAGAAATATGCAATTAAACACATTTCTGTTAACAGGCCCTGCTCTGTGGAATGTCTTTAACATCAGGGCTGTGAGCTGGTGCCACTACCTTCTGCTGGCTTTGTAACTTTGGAAAGTTCTTTCTTATCCTCTTATTCTGCACTCCTCTCATCTACACACCGTCTAAACATTTATGGTTTACTGTTGTTCTTGGCAATATTTGGGAAAAAATGTTTTGCAGCATTTTGAAATGAAAGGCTCTTATGCATTAGGTGTAATGGGCATGTACTGCTCCCTGCAAAGTGAACCTTGGGTTCACTTGGGTGATGAGGCCTGTCATTTCAGATTGAAGAGAAAATAGCTGGAATCATGAAAGGAATTTGATGGTTTCTATTCCTGCTCCTAAACAGAGAGTAGGAGGGCATTCTGCTAAGGGGCTGAAGTTATTATTGTCTTAGAGTTGAAGAAACTGGAGTCAGTATTCCTGACACAGAGACTCTTGCCACTGTTTTTGGGGAAGGATGGATTGTCCTGAGTGCCTATGCAGCAGTGCCATATAGCCTTAACAAGGAGCAAGTTCAAGAAGGTGATATTTTTCCTGTTATCTCATTGATTTACTTGAAGAAAAGGCCAAACCAAAGTGTGTCATGTATTACCACGTACATGAACCTTCATCATCACTGAGATCTTACCTTGCAGTCCGTGGGATTCTGGCACAACTTGCAGTGAAGTCACCTGCAGAGAAGGCTTCTCTGGCCTCAAGTGTGTATTTCCAGGAAGAAAAGGAAGGTGGCATTGATGTCTCTCTCTGGGACAGCCACGCATGCAGGAAGGGCATGGGGGCTTGCTTGTGTAAGATCCTTACCAATCTTGAACCTTTTTCCAGGCTCAAGGGGAAAAAAAGAAGGGTCTTCTAAATTCATGTTACCCACCTAAGGAGCTTTCTAACTTATCTATGTCTATTGTTTTTTAAGCATGTTCTAGCTTCTAGTAAATAGTGTTGTAACTTTTTTTTCTTCTGGCCCAACCAGGAGGAGAGTTGCATTTTAAATAACTTTTTTTTTTTCTTTTTAATACTAGACTCAAGCTGAAGAAAACATGCAATGTTGCTTACTTTTAGTAATGCTTCATTTTTATTGACAGGAAATACTACTGTGTGGACAGACTGGTGTTTGTTTATGCTGTTTAACAGTTCTATGCAACTGGTTTATGTGCTCACAGGTTATCAAACATGAATTTCTCTTCATGTTCCTTGCAATAAAAAAAGTGATTTTGGACACTCCAGAGATGAAGTGCTACCAGCCTCATTGTATTCTTCTGTGCTTTTCAAGGCTGTATGTCTTGCCTCTAATGTGAAGATAAAGAGGACTGTGAATATTAAAAAGTAGCATTGCCAGCTAGAGTTAAACATTCAGGATGAGTTAACTTAAACCACATGTGAAATGCAGCTGTTTTTACTGAGGCTTTCATCAGTCTGCTGGGAAGATTGGTGGGTTTTAATATGTGGTCTCAAGCAGAGCCAATAGAAATGCGTGGAAAACGTGTGTGAAATCAGTGTGTGTCCACGGGGGTCTGTGGTGTTGTGTGTAGCATTTTATTTGTGTTAGTATAAATAAGGGTGGTGGTACCCATCTGATCACAAATGCTTTTATTTCCCAGGCATACATAGAAAGGAGTGATCAGATAAATAGATCTGGTGAATCACTGTAACCTGCACCTACATAATAAGTCATGTCCTGGTTTGGTTTTTTTCCAGTAGATCAGAGCAAGTAGGAAGAGCTAAAACCTAAAAGTCCTCTGCAGAAAAATATCAGACACCTGAGACAAGCTGGTCACAAAACCACCAGAGACTGATGTTTTTGACTCAAACCCTTAATGCCACTTAACATTTAGGTGCTAAAGATGACTGTGGATCAAAGAGATGCTGAATTCACAGCTGCTAAAAGAGAAATTGCTGTGCCTGTGAGCAGGGATCAGCAGGGAGATGAAAGCTGATCTGTTGTATGAATTCATCCACTGGAAAGGTTAAGGGATAGGAAAATCTGCCACTAGCCACGAGGAGAGCCAGGCTTTCCTTGGCATGGGAGCTGAGGGTACTGGTGATGTTCAGTGGATTCTGCTGACGTGTTTCTGGCAGCACAGATGTCACCTGCCCCAATTAACTCCATGTGCAGCCAGGATTGTGGGGCCTTGCAGGCAACGCCTCCACAAAGGTGTGCTAAAGAGAAAAGCCTTCCTCTGCCTGTGCCAGGAGGAGGTGTGCTAAGCCTTTCAGCTGGAAATCACTCCTGTACCTTTGCGTACGATGATGAGCTCCCAAAATTGGTAACAACAGTAGAGCAGACCCTGACAGGAAGGGAAGAAATCCACAATCACTGAAGTTTTGCCCTTGTGCATAGACATAATAGGATCTGTTAGACATAAAGGACAGCTTTAGAGCAGCTTTTCACTTAACACAAAGACAGCTTGAGTAAAGGGAGAGAAATAGGAAACCAAAGGAGGTGGTGCAGCCTTATTAAGTGTGCATTTTTTTTAAGCTCTGATAAGTGATAAAAGTGATTTTGACTTTATCAGCTCTCTGTAATTTGCAGAAGTGTGAAAGGAAGCAAAAGTAGCCAAGAGGCAAAGGTTGGTTTTGTAATGACAGTCTTAGAGAGACCCATCTTGTTTGAACACACTTGTAACCAAAGAGCAAATGGAGAAGAGGTCAGGGAACAAAACTCAGTTGACTCCACAGGAAAAGTTGGAGGGAAGAGGTGAGAGGTAAACACAGTTATGGCTCCAGCAGGAGGAAGTGTGATTTACTGAAAAAGGCAGGGGAATTGCAGTGGGGACTCCTGCTTTGTGCTTATACCTCAGCAAATTTTAGGGGAAAAAACTCTGATGAACTGTTAAATAAAAGGGGAGAAGAGAAAGTGAAGTGCATCTCAATTTTTAGCAGAGCACAGTATTATAGTAGCAAATTATTATTCTGTGTAACAGGAGTACCCCCACACATATGCTTTGTAGACACTGGAAATAATAAAAATCCCAAACAAACAACAATCCACAAACCTATTCTGCCTCTACTGGAGGGCAAGAATTCCCCTTAGAGTGCAGATATTGTAATAGTTGTCATAACAGCAGGTCCAAAAAGGGCAAAGATTTCATTGATGATTTTCAAGCACAGTGTAGAAATGCAATTAAACCAATGTTAGCACAAGCACGTGCTGTCACTTCGAGGAAGAGCAGTTTCACCTACTGAAGATCCTTAAACGTGCATTTGATGTGTGGAACTTGTTCAGCCTGGCGTGAAGGTTTTCCTAAGGGGATGTGCTGTAACACAGCAGCCAGAAGCTTGGAACTCATGTGAGATCTTCACATTGGCAGCCCTCAAAAGGGGTGCAAACAGACTGATGTTTCCTAACGTCAGAAAATCAGCAGCAACAGTGATGAACAGCACCAAACACAAGCTTTCCTTTCCAACAAACATGCTGTGCAAAGACTTAACAAGAACTAAAGAGCTTCCTGCAGGGGGCTGTTTAATTCCCATCAAAGAAATCTCCTGAAGGGTAATGGAAAATAAGGGAAGGTTTATTGCTAGCTCTGATTTTTTTATATATATATTTTTTTTTTCACTCAGTCATGCTTCTGGCAGAAAAATAAGATCATTTCTAGCAACTTTCTCTCTGAATCTCACTGCTGGTTCTAGCCCCCTTCTCTGATACCTGAGGCACTGAAGCACACAGGCTGTTCTGTTCTGTCTTCGCTTCTTCATCTCCTTTTTTGTTTGTTGTGGAGTGGTTGTTATTTGTTCACGTGGGCCACCAAAGATGAAAAAGAAAAAAAAAAGCCACAGTGTGATTACATGCAAACTTCTTTTTGGACACAATTTCTCTCTTCAGCTCAAAACTCTCTATGGAGATAATGAAAGTGAAGTAGAATCATAAATGGGACCATGTAAATAACTTGAGAGAATTAATGCATTGGGGTTATTTTTGGCTTTTCACTTCTCTTACAAATTCCTCTGGGAATAGACTGATTGTTTATCTCAGATGTTTAAATGTCTGTTTAGAAACTTCAAGGAAATTTAATGCATTCGTCATAAATTCAGTGGACAGATCTTCAGGTTTTCCTTGTACACTTGAAAACATTGTATATTTATGTTTTTCAAATGAACCAGGCTTCAGTTCATGTTTCTCCTGTTTCCTGCAAATACCAGCAGGTGTAGAGGAGTGAGGGGTGGCCTTTTCTCCCAGGTGACAGGAGATAGGACTTAAGTTGTGCCAGTTATTTAGATTGGATATTGGGGAAAACTTCTTCACAGGAAGTGTTGTCAGGCACTGGAACAGGCTGCCCAGGGCTGTGGTTGCCTTGCCATTCCTGGACATGTTCAAAAGCTGTGTGGATATGGCACCTGGGGACGTGGATTAGTGGTGGCCTTGGCAATGCTGAGGGAATTGTTGGACTCAGTGATCTTAGAGGCCCTTTCCAGCCGAAACCATTCAATGAAAACTGTTCTGTTCTTCTGGATCATTCAGGCCCTGTATCTGTGAAGGGAATGTGAAATCCCTCGGCTTTAATTACAAACTAAGTAGAATAAGACATGGAACCATTTGTGGGACAGCAGGAAGCCTCAAGTAGAGGTTTAGGGTCAGTTTGGAGACAGTACTTACTAAAGCTGCCTGATTTTTCATTGTCTGCAAGTTAATATAATAATGGTCAATCAAGAGGTATTTTTATATATCTAAATATTTTGCCTGTTTGAAAATTAAACTTATTCTTCAATTTTGTATTCCAGTACCAATGAGAGATCTGCTGTGGTGCTCCTAAAATGATAAATTGATAAAAGTCCTAATAGGAGGAACTCAACAGGAAAAAAACAAAATGAATTAACTTGCCAAGACATGGCTAACATCATTGAATTTATATATGTTTCATTAAACTGGGACTTGACAGCTTTATGAGGAAACAGTGGGGTTTGCAGTGTATGAAGAACCTGTAATACTGCCAAGGCTGATCAGGTCCTGTGCCATACAGCCTATTTAACAGACAAATATTTGTACAGTGAAAATGTCATTTTAAACAACTGGTTTGATAATCCCTTAAGATTTTAAATGATCTGCAAAGACTGGAAATTCTGCCCTGGTGTTTGAGATCTAGTGAAACGTTAGATAATCCAAGGAAATTTTTAAAAAATGTGTTCCTAAATTAGGGGTTTTTTTGATGATTTCTGCTGCTTCTTTTGCTCACCATTTTTCTGCCATGTTTATTGGGGAACAAAGCTGGAATTGGCTTGATGTCTGTTCTTTCTGTTGCTGATCCAATTTATGCCCTATGCGTGTATTCAGTTTGTAGGCTGCTTTTTTGGATCCACATTTGTGTGTTGGCTGTGGGTCTAAATACCTTCATGTACAAACTTGCCTTGACTGACTGAAAAACGAGAAATAGCAGTGGGTAAAATCAAGGCTATTTTTCAAGTTTTGTCTTTTCTCATTGCCACCTGCAATGTGGGCAACACCATAAAGCTGTATTTGAGCAGTGACCAGTTAGGGAGTACATCAGGAGTTGTCTGTAAGTTGATCAGCTATTTGTGATCATCAGAATGACATAAAGATGACTCTTGCAAAGTGTTTATCCCACTGCAGCCTCTTGATCTTGGTGATTTCGTATGGAGAACCCAGGCTATGAATAACAAATGCATCAGGCCATTCACTTAAGAGCTGGACTTGATGTTCCTTGTGTGTACCTTCCAACTCACAATATTCTGATCTGACTATAACAGTTAAAGGAGGTTAATGAGGAAATCTAGTTCCATTTGACTGCATTTTTAAAAGCTGAAATCATTTTCAGGTTCCCTCTTGTTTTAGCACAACTTCCATTTTCCTTAACAGAACTGGGACTGAGACCTTTCATTTCATTATTCCCCTTTTTCATCTTTATTTCTCTGATCCATGACCTTTTTCTGCTTTTTGCCTTTCTTCCCCACAAAAGTCAGTGGCCAGTTTGATCTTGGAAGTAAAGAGAGATCACAACACGCTTATTTGAGAATGCAGATCTGAAAAGGCTGATAGTGAACTAGGGAAATAAAAGAGCAAAGCCAAAACATTCCAAGAAAGAAAAGGTTAAAGACATGACAAACAGGAGAAGCACACACACACACAAAGATAAATCCAGCATGTATTTTCTGCTCACATACATGTATTTAACAGAGAAGTTAGAACATAGCAGGTAATTTAGTAAATATCACAAATATAATGAGAATAAAATAATTACAGAAACAATAGCCAAGCTACCCAGAATGTGATTAAAATAGCATGTCAACAGATACATATTTCCCTTAGACTGTCTATTAAAATAAAGGCAAATTTCATAAATTTTAAAAAATAAATTTGCATATGACAAAGCAATATTTGGAAATGTGACTGATCACATTCAGGGACAGATGCCCTCCACAACCTTTTAACTCTAATTGCAGCACAGCAACGTGTCAAGACTGGGCAAAGAATTTACTGGGGTGAGAAGCAGGAAGGAAAAAAAAACAGTCCTGGAAATTGCATTAATGGAAACAGCAGGCAGGTGGCAATAACCAAATAGCTTTAATTGTCCAAGGAGCTCATGGGAATCAATTTGCTGTGATTATTACCCACATGGCGTAAGGAAGAAATAGCAAATTAAATAGAATGACACAAATGGTAGTAAACTATACCATAGGATCCCCATAGCGAGCTCGCAGCAGCTTTGTCCTCAAGGACATGCTGTTTTAGGTAATTTTCGCCTGGAGAAAACAGTGTAGATGCCAGTCAGACAATGAAACACAGCTATTAGTGCACACATGCAGCCTGACTTGGTAAACCAGATGTATTTTTGGTTTTGTGTAGACTGGAAAACTTATAGACCCACAGTGTATAGGATTGATTTCTCCCTTAGAACTACTTTGACATTATTTAGTAGCTTATTCTGTAGTAGATTGTTGATATTAACTTCCCTTCTTGTCCATACAAAGTCATACTGGGAAACCACACTGAGCAACTATCTCAGACTTGACTTTAAAGACAGATAGCTTTTGTACTGCAGAAAATTTTCAGCATTAACAAAACCCCAAAAAACTCTATCTAAAATTTAACTGAGACCTACTGATTTTAGGATTTTTAGAGCTGGTATTTAGCCAGCTCCTGTTTTTCACAGAGGACTTTGGAAAGGCACATTCAAGCTTTTGGCTCGCCCAGTGACCTGACTAAGCACAGCCACTGGAGATGCCTTAAACTCTCTCCTCTGGGCACAGGTCCTTTTTCAGGCCTGCAGTTCTCTCTGTTACACCTGCAGAAGAGATGGCTCACACAGAGGTGTTTGCAATGGCACTATGCTGTCTCAGCCTTCTGCACCCATATGCTGCATGGATGCCCCAGTCACTGCATTGTTGCTGCCTACAGCAGGCTGGGCATGAATCTCCCAAAGCATTCACTGTTGTCATTGCTCTATCTGTGTAAAGAGATGCTCTTTGATAAAGGAAGGGCTGGCTTTCAAGAGCAAAATGTGAAATATTTGCTGGGGACATGAGAGACTGTGGGGTTTGAATTCCTGGTCTGAATCAGGCAGGCTGGGTTTGAACCGGGATCTTCCACATCCTCAGGAAATGCCTTGGTCATTAGGCCTTCAGCTAATCACAGGCCCTGAGTTAATTTGTGCCAGACCTTAATTATTTGAGAGCCATGCATTTCTGCACAGAAGCTTTGATTTTTAAAGAAATGACATTTCTAAAATGAAAAATCATTTTCAATGAAAGAATCCTAACTAATTAAGACATTGATTGGTATGGGTCTCTCAGGATATTCCCTCTTCTTTCAAAGGAGAACATTCAGGAAACAAGGACAGAGTTTTGTCTTTGAAAGAGAAGAATATTAATGACTGGATCTCTGCTTCTCAAGAGGGAAACTTAAAATAGATCAGGATGGTTGGGATGTCCCACTATAAATTCCCATGCTGCCTGTCCAGACTAATTCATAAGTGAGCTTTGTGTGTTTAGCTGTCTCAGATGCCAGGCAGGCTGATTCCACATTATTCTGTGTTTGCTGCTTTCTCTCTCTGCACTTCCCCACATTTTCCACAGGGTACTAGCGGGATGTATTCTAGTGAAGCCTCTGTACAACAACCTTTGGCAAGAGGACTCAAATGATGATGCATAAATCTGCACATTCAATCTAAAAATAATCCTAGTTTATATCTGGGAAGCATTAATTGGCAATACATATCTCTACAATACACATATTATTTAGTCTGTCTGACAAGGTCTAGCAGACAAACTAAAAAACATACCTTTAACAAAACTCTAATCTTTAGAGTGATGGGATCAATTCATAGATCTGGCTCAGCACATAGATTTTGAAAAACTTGCGTTAGAGTCTGCACTCGGAGCATATTTAGACATTTTAAATGTATTATACAGTTTTGATTTATGGCACAATTAACTTTAAAAAGTGCACAGCAGTTCAGAAAATAAATTTCATATACCAAATATCTCAAGTAATTAATGTAACTCTCATCCCTCCCCCTTTTTAAATGGGAAAAAAAAATAAAAGAAACAAGCACTTTCTTTTCTTTGTTTCAATATCCTTTAGAATCATTCCAACATTCTAAACAAGTCCAGTCGTGAGGATTCTCTTTGAAAACTTTTACATTAATTTCCTGCACTACATAAACAATTCTTCATTACACCTACCACCTCTGGCAATGCAACAGCACTGCTTAATAGGCAGTAGTGTGGGATTTACAGAATATGCAGTAAAGAGTTTAGAGAGCGGGTGCTTGAATCAAACATGCATTTCCTTATTGTGTTACCTTAGCAATTTTACACACTCTGACAGGTTCTTCAGCACTCACAGCAGCAGGTGATTTCTTGCTGTATGCTAATAATAATTAAGGCACAAATAGCCTTTTCTGTGTTTGTGTCTAGAAATGCCTCGTGTTGTGATAGCAAAATCACAATTTGCAATTGAATTAACTTTTGTGGTTTTACAATTGCCTGTTCTGAAAAGAGTACAGAATTTAGGGGATGATTATTGAAATCTGGTGTATGAACATTGTGAGTGGATGTGTTTGTTCACTTGTCTAATACCTAGATTATCACAATAACAGCCAAAGATTACTTTTCAATGATAAAACCTTCTTGTAAAATCCTTTTAAAATGTTTTAAGCTTAACTTTGTCATGGCTGACATGACAACAACCTTTGGGAAATTGGTTAATTCCTTTAAAAATGGTTGTGTTTTTAAAAACAAGCTTAAACAGCCTTAAACAAAAGTAAACTGCAGCTGATGGCAGCAATCAGTATTTTGCACTGTACAGTATTTATTTAGAACCATTGGCAGCACTCTATTTTTAAATCTATATTTGAATGTCATGATTCTGTTCAGGGAAAGGAAAATTTAACTACGTAGCATTTAGCAATCAATCATGAAGTGTTTCGTGTAATAAATATAGCATGTAATTGTGCTGTTTATGCTGGTAAAATATTTATGCTTTATATATATGTGTATAAAATCATAACAGTAATGGTGTGAATATAAATCAAAAGTACAGCAAGGCCATGCATGAGGGACAGATGCAATTCAGACGAGGACCTTTTGGTAAAGCAGTGCAGAAAACATGATCTGAGATAATTAGAAATGTGAATTCTTAGGAAATAATAAGAAAAACATCTTATATTAACTGAGACTCTCACTGCTGCACACAAGCCAGTGAGAAAGGACTTGCTTGGTGGTGCTGAAATGGAATTGGTTTATCCAGCTGGGCTGCATGAAGGTGCAGCTCAGTGAGGGCTGAGCAGCGTGGCACACAAATCAAGCAGTGTGAGTGAGACATGATGGGCTGAATGTCCAACCTCAGCCCTCTCACCCTGACACAAGCAGATTGAGGGATGTTTAGTGCATAATTAAAGACACCAACTGGCTGCTCCGTGCCACTGGACACAGTGTCAGTCAGTGTGGTGGGGTGAGAGTGCCTGAGAGAACTCAGTCTGGAGAACTTGGATATTGAGTGTAAAATTAATTAATTCTTGTTTTTCACAAATGTAATTTTGTCCATAAATGGTAAGGAGAAAAATAGAAGTACCAAGTACTGACAAGATTGCCGAAGAAATTTTCATCTTTGTTTGCTTCTTTCAGTAAAAGTTAGATGGAAATGCTTGGAAGAAAAATAGACATACTTGACTCCCAATCAGTGTTCATATACAAACAAAAAGCATCCTCCTGTGATCTGTTCACCAGATTTGTATGTCAGGTGGCTCCTGAAGAATAAAACATTCTCATAAAAAAGTGCTGCTGGTAGCTGGAACTTTGAATTGGGCCTTCTTTGATTTGAAGAAAATCACATTTAGGAATTGTTTGTCTCATTATGACTGGAGAGTGGATATTTAACCTAAGAAAAGGCATGACAGAGGGAAGACGTGGTTGGATTCAGAAATACAGTCCTCTAATGAGATGGGAAGATGTGCTCTGCTTTATGTGCATGTTTGCCTGAGGTATGTGTTTCTTCAAACCCACAAGCTTAAAATATGTCACCTAAAAAATATTATACTCTGGGTGCAGGAAGTCTGGCAAGCAGTGCCTGAAGTGAATTGAGACTCTTAATTCTTCCGAGTACATACAAATAACAATAATTTTCATTCTGTAAAAGTCATGGTAGCCTCCAGCTCCAGGACCTAAACCTGATATCGCTGATATCTGGTGCAAATTTGAAAAATATCCTACTCGGAAAACCACTCTGGAGGGAAGGATGTAAATTTCTAATGCCTTGTTTCACACCCATGCTCACCTCTTTGGAGTTTTGTTACTAACAAAAATCCTTACAATATTTTTATTTCATAGGAAATAACACGTTCCTGTTTATAATTTCAAGAAAGTAAAAATAATAATTACCTTTTCTTGTGATCATTTCTGCTACAGTTTGCTGAGATAACACAAATAAGAAGCTTTGACAGTGAACAACTAGAGAGGTTCTAGTTTTTACTAGAGACTGAATCTTTCATAAAAAGAGAGTTCTGTATTTCTTAATTGTGATTTATAATTCATGTTGAAATAAAGGAAGGAAATAAATACAGAAATTACGATGCAATTTTTTTTTTCCAGATCTCAGCAGGCTTTTGAAATAACATTGGCACAGACACTCAGAAATTCACATTCTATGTCTATACATATGCACAATTCCTACACTTGTTCTCCTCTTTGAAAGGGCTGAAGATTTATCTAGAGGAAATCCTTGGCTAATTGGGAAAACTTCCAAAATATCTTGCAAGGTATGTTTGAGTTCTTTGGCTTTTTTTTTTTTTTTGCTTTGGTAATTATGAATAGAAAATGAGCTCAGCCTAACAATTTGAGTTGGTTAAGAAATAAAGAAAAATTCAGCCTTAATATCTAGATGAGACAAATATTTAATTACAATAATAATAATAGTAGGTAGAAGCATAAAAGTTGCTTAAATTAAAGAATTTTGCAATGTTGTTGTATCTTACTTTCATGGTTATATTTTTTCGTTTTTGCTGGGTGCAGCAGTGAGCAACAGAAATGGATGGATTGTGCTTATTGCCTGGGCTGGTGGTTGTTATATCAGCTCTAATACATTGCCACAGAGCAGCCTGAGATTTAGTATAATTTTAATATAAATGCATTATGGGAATCGAAGGGCACTTACGGATCCCAATTACTTCTGGGAACCGAGGGTGAAACCAGTCCAACTCCAAGTCCTCTGAAGGTGAAGGCAGACGAAAGAGATTTGTAGAAAACATTTTTATTTTATTTGTAGTAGTGCATATTTGAGTTCCACTTAGCTGTAGTAGTGGTTTAAAATTTGGAAGCCAGCAGCTAGGTAGAGGAAAGAAACACAGACCGTTGCCCAGGGATAAGAGAGCAGAAAGAATTCAGCCGTTTTATATTTTCTTTGGCAGCAGTAAAGGACACAACCCTTTACTGTAGAAAATTATTTCATTATAAGGAACTAAGTTTTGTTAGTTCTGTTGCACATAGAACAACTGTGCTGAGCTGAGAGCTGTTTGCTTGTGCTACCATCATTCTACTGTACACCGAGCATAAAAAGTAGTAAAAATATATTTCTATTTTTTTCTATTTTAGTATGTTTTCTAATAATTGAAAAATTTTCCTTATATGTTTTTCTACTCCTATTATTAAATTCCAAAACTACTTATGAGCAAGAAGTAGACAAAAGTATTTCACCCAAAGTGTAAAAGCTTTTTAAAGTTACCAATGACAAACTGACAACTGAAGATGAAATAATAAAGGGGAAATGCAAATTACAGATTTGCCAATGCCCTTTTCAGTCTTATTACTGGCAAAAAAATTTGCATTCCATTGCTATATCTAATAGAGTTTGGAAAGTAAAGTATTTGACAAATACATCAATATTTTATGGGAATACTTTTGTGTCTGTGAAGCACTGCAAGAAAATCACCCACGATTTTTTCCAGTGCCAGTACCCATCCCTGCCAGATGAAGGGAGCAGGTGACTTAGTTGTTGTGTACAACTGATAGTGCAATTAACATTAACCAATTTGTTGTGCTGTAAAATCCATGTACATTCTTTCAGGATATACTCCCTGAGGGTTTAAAACCTGTTTGTATGACAAATATGCATTTCCTGTAAGAATAGTTAAAATGTCACTTCTTTAAAACCCTGAGACCTTCACAGTTGGAAACAAACACACTGAAACCCATCAGGAAGCTGGCAACATTTAATCACTAGAGGGAAAGGCTCACATTTCTAGCTCTGCAGAGTGACATAATATTGATTCTCAAACCCAGCACTAAATCTTTTGGGTTCAGCATTTGGGGCCTCTGTAACTCGGGGAGAGAAAGGCTGTAACAGAGATGTTGGTGAGGAGGACGAAAACTGCTGAAGTGGCAAAATAAATTTGAGTGTCTTGCAGCCCTTGGACGTTTGACATGTTCAAAATACTTCTGGCAGAAATGGATTATTAGGTAGAATGCAAAGTCAAAAGTGTCTGCTTAGTACAATTCAGCGTCTGCCTCTGATTTTTATTTCAGGGATAGCTTTTCCATGTTCATCTTTTCAGAGAACTGGGATTGTTCAGGGAGCTGTCAGCACTGTCATCTGAGAGGATTTCTGCTGTGAATTCCCAGTTGGCTGTGGGGACAGGACAGGGCGCTATCCTGGATGGGGACTGGATATCCCACCAGCACCCCCGTGTTAGCTCCTGTAAGGAGATGTGCCTGCTTTGTGCTGGGTTACTGTGGTGCTGCCCAAGGAGTCAGGGCAGGAGGAAAAGCCTCAAACTCAGGCATGAAACCTGTTCTGTGTTTCTGGCTTCCTGCATTATTGTCCCTCCCTGCTTCTACAACCTGTGCTTACTTCTCCTTCCATGATTGTGCCAGTGTTCAGATGTCCTTTGGTATTCACATTGCTGAACTTTCAAAGCTTTGCTTCATTGCTCCTTATCTCCTATGTAGATCAAGCCATTGAAATAAAATGTTGTATTAAAACTTAGTTTAAAAAAGAAAAGATAAATATGGTGCCAAATGAAACAAGGTATTTAATGTCTAATCAAACAAAACATTTCCTTCAGTATTACTTTTGTTATTCACTGTGGTGAAAATATGCCCCAAAGAAAAGCCCAAATAAGGTTGGCAACACAATATTTTAAAATTCTTAAAATTGTTTTTGGCTTATCCAACAAGCCCCAAAGTACTAATTATCCAGTCACCAGCCTTCTGTTTCCTATCTGATGCCAGGGTTCAGTCCCTGTTTAAAAAGCTTAATTTAAAAGAAATACAACAAAGAACAAATAGTCTCATACATGAAGGGTGTTTATGATTCTTTGACTTGCTTGAAGAGAAAAAAAAAAAGACAAATCTTTGCCACTTACTCTGGCCTTGCAGCCTTTGTGAGTTATGGATCTTTCATAACCACGGAAGGAACTTAGCACTCACCCTTCACAGGTGAAATAGCCTATTCATATCTAGGAACAGGTAGCAAACAATTATAAATGGATTTAAAGAGATGCCAAGATTATAGTCTGGAAATATCAATTATTATAAACTGGTTCAATTCTTTCCTCCCCCTCTGCTTGTATTTCATATACAGGATCTAGCAGTGACAAGTTGATATTTAATATTGACTGGAGTGCTAGCATAATCAACAGAAATAGCATTACCTTTAAAATAAAGTTTAAAAGAAACAAAATTTCCTTAATTCTTCCTTAAGATGAAGCAGACAATAGTTACTATAGAGCATTTCAGCTGCATTTCAGCTCTGAATACAGCAACAGTTTGCAGGGCTGCAGTTAGTGCAGGGTGCCTTGGAGCAGGCTGCCTGTGGCTGAGAGGGAAATGAGCTGCTTTATGGTACCAGAATTGCCCTGAGCTTTGATGGCATTCCAGTTTGTGCATCTCTGTATTCCCTGCTCTGTTACCATACTTGAGGCAACTTGAGGGTGGTGAGACAAAGATGACCATACAACTGGCCATAAAAACGTGCCATCCCATCTAACATGCTCTGTTGTGCCACTGACAGCAGCAGTGTCCTCTTCAAGCTCCACGCTCCCCAAGAGCTCCTTCTGAGGGGACAACTCTTCCTGAGCAAATGAGAAGCAAGAATACAGCCTGGTTCACCTGAGCCAGCTTCAGGCCCTTAACTGAGCCCTGCTCACAGTCTCTGGAGAGAGATAAATACTCTGCCCCTTCTGCTGATTAGGATGCTAGTTTAGATGTCTCTATTAGCTGTCTACAGTCACCAGGAATGAATCTCCTCATATGAAATTTGTCATCTTAAGTTCACATATAAAGAAGGATAGCCTGAAAGTAGATTTTTTTTTTTTCTGGGGATAATTAAAATTCAAATGGCACCTGCATGGAGTAGATTAGAGTCAACCTGTCATCTTTCTCAAGTGCTCACACAAGAGAACATCATTACTAGGGCACCAAGTAAAATAGCCCGAGGCTTCTTTAGAATACATTTTGCAGAAGTGCTGTGTAAGAATGAGAGCAGATGGAAGCGAGGGGATGGGAGCTGTGTGAGGCACCAGTGACAATGTAACTGCTGCCTCCAGAGAAGGGAAAGACAACAGGCTGAGAATGGAAAGGGAAGTTGCCAGGATCTAAAATGGTGGCAAAGGTGTTTCTGTCAGGATGTGAAAAGGCACACCTGGAATAGTACTATCCCTATTTTTGCCAATTTACAGGTAATACATTCTGCAAATGACATTCTGTTATACATTAGTAGTAAAAAAATGCTTCTTTTTCCTGCTCTGCTTCCTATTCCTCACTATGGGATTAAAAATGCTAAGAGGATGATCAGAAGAAGAAAGATGAGGAGCTGTTGCTTGACTCTTTAACCCTGTCTGAAAACCCCATGGTGCAATATGACTGTTCTTGCAAAAACCACAAATTGGTTTCTGGCAACACAGGGTGGATAATAACCCTGCAAAAGCGAGTTCTCCCTAAATACCCAGTTGTACTAGCAGTGAAATAAATCCATTTGTTTCAGCCGTGCAACGCTACCACTACAGAAGAACATTTTGACTACTGAAGCTCTCTAGACCTGAGGTTTGTCTGATTCTCAGCAGGGAAGGAAGCCTGAAGGGCCTCTTTCAGCAATTGTTAACTTGAAGCTTTGAAAGAGCAGCTGGCAGGTCCATGAGCTTCTTGATGACTGCTTTGCTTGATATTTCAAGGGGTGACTTTTGTATACTATAAAGCTTTTGGCTTGCTTCATAATTTAGCCCTTCATATCCTGTTGAAGCAATAGTATACATCTCCTCTGTGTCTTGTGTTTGCACATATATACATATATTTGTATTTATACAAATACATATGGGTACCTTTGCAGGTATGCATAAATATATATACACACACATCTGCATGTATGTTTATGCACCATATTTTTCCTGTTTATAGGTAGATCTATATCAACCTATTTAATTTTCCTTTTCAATTCCTTTTCCTCTCTGTTTTTTGCATCATGGAGCAGACCACCTACACGTGTGTTTGAAATGGCTTTCAGTCAGTTGCCACTACAGCATGAGGTGGTAGAAGTGCACTCTTGTTAATGGGTTTAAACCACTGTCTTTGTTATGCTCCTGGGCCTAATTCTTGGCAACAGCAAATTGCTGAAACTCTGCTAAAATTGTTCCACTGACTTTCCTGGAGCATTTTATGTGCTCTGAAGGTTTGGCCCTCTGTGAGTCAGCACAGACCAGAGGCCAGCCCCAGGGCTAAAACAGAGGCAATGACTTTATTTCTGTCACCTCGCTGTGTGGGGGAGCCCGGAGCAGCACTGGGACACAGGAGATGGAGAGAGCCATGTGTGCCATTCCACTGGGCCATGCTGGAGGAGCACTGATTTAACAAGGGTCGCTCCAAGCTGCAACGGCACTCAGTGTATTTCATAATCCTCATCTCCAGTCTTCTGCTTTTAACTCATCCCTCCCAATGGGCTAAAAGGCTGCAAGGATGGACTAGAACACACTAAAATCCACAGGGCATGCCTGGTCACTGAAATAGCAGAAGGGTTTTTTGGTCTTTTCTCCTCCTTTTTCAGACATTACTGTGTGAAGCTCTCAAAGCAGGTTCCATGCATGTACCTTTTCCCCATGCTACACTGAAATGCTGTCACAAAAATCAGGTGAGCCTTTTCCAGCTAACACTTCTGGGGGCACTTCAGAAATAGCATGGGAATAGGAGATACAGCTCAGTCACTGTAGCAGAAAAATTCAGTGTTTGGTTTTCTCCTGAAAAGAAGATAAGTAATCTAGGAGTGCCTTCCTGCAAACGACATAAAGCAAATGAAACTTCATTCTCTCCTGGGAATGGCTGTAAGCTTGTTCATACTTGGTGAGCTTCAACCAAAGGTGGCACTAGGGGATCACAAGTAAGTCTTTAAATATGTCACTGTGCTTTTCATTCCCTTCCTATAGTTGTGTCCTCAGCTTCTTGCCCTCCAGACTTTTTCAGATGATGTTTTCTAAAATTGGACAAGTCTTCTCTCTGACATTGGCTGGAGATACAGAGGATGGAAAGCTGCTTGTAATCTCGCTTCTTTTAATACTGAAGGAAAATCTATTCATTACCTGTCTATCTGTTCATGATGGTGTTAATTCTGTAATGAAATGTGGATTGAATTCTAGTTCTAAAAATCCATCAGGAATTAGATCTATTAAGACACCTTAATTTCTCCTTCTCTACATCATATCTGCCAAAATCTAAACCCCCCCAAGTGCTTTCATGCTCCAACTCCATGTGTATTGATGAGACTTCAGAAAACACTTCCTTTTCACTGGTGGGCTTTGACAGCTGACCATGCCTGCATCTTTGGAAAGTTCCTTCAGATCCTTTATGCTTATCTGCCTTTCAGCTGGGACAGAACTCTGGAAACAAGGAATAGGCTGCTGCTGCTGCAAACACTTGTGGGAGCTGCCAAACTGCTAATCTTCCTGTAAAATTAACGTGGCAATGGAATGTGATGCTGCAACCTGCTCAAATAGAGTGTGCTTCCTGTGGGGTTGTAAGGAAGTCACTCCTCTTTGTGCTCCAGTTCCCTGTCTGAGCAATAACTCTTCCTCCTCCATGAGCTGCTGGGACAGTAAATCAATTCTCTTACACGCTGTGGATCTGGGTGACATATAAATGTTTAGATATTCCATTGAGTCTGCTCCAAATCCTTGTGGGGTTGTCATCTGCTCTTATGCAGGGCCTGTTGCTGCCTGCCCAAGGAGGGTTTTAAAGTAGAAAGGGGGTGAGCAAAAGACCTAGACTGTTTCAGATCAACTTTGCCCCTGTGTTTCCCTAGGCACACCTGGCCTTCTCAGATCTCTAGGTTTTAATCCTGTTCCTCACACAGATCTGAATGAAGCCATTCCCTTTGGTTTTTCGAATAGATAACACATCTGATTTTTCAAAAGCACCAATGAAATCAATGGGTCTTGCACAGTGTGGGGCTGTTGGGGAGCTCAGCAAAGAAATATTTGCATCTCTCGATGAGTAAAGTTGATGCAGAATGACTTTGCCTCAGGTTTCCTAAAAGCAAAAGAGAGGGAATTCTATTTACCTATCTATAAGAAAGCTGTGACTAAATAGCATATGTGAAGTACTACTAATTTTAATCCATGTGAAACATGTGATATAGACTAGCACCATATTAAAAAACTGACAATTTAGGTTGAATCAAGAATTGTGTCATGTCTTATTAAACAATATAAAATCATCTTTATGTATGTCACCCTATTTCAGTACTGTCCCTCTCCTCTTGGTTTCATTGGTGTACTTGAAATTAAGGTCACAGGTTAGGTGAGTGCTGCTTGCATCAGAGCACAGCAGCCTGGCTCATGCCATGTACCAGCAGAGAGATGAGGACACAGATTTATCAATGGCCTGGGTGTCATCCTGAGCTTTGACAGATACTTCTTTTGAGCCACATTTCATTGTGCAAGTACACAAAGATGGATCGTTAATTTTTGTAAAAGGGAAGGGTGTTCTCCAATCTAATGTGGTGTCTGTGCTTCCTGCCTCTGCCTGGGACTTTGCTCACTACAGTACTTGTTTCTGTCCAGAATTCATAGGCACAAAGGGTTAATAAACTGCGTGTGAAATGGTGACTGCATCTATCAAAAAATATGTGAGATTATGTTTCTCTGTCCACAGTACCTGTTCTAGAGCTGCTTGTGCATTGCCAAAACCTTCCTGAAACGTGGGCAGTGCGGCCCCTATGTGTGTGCAGTGTGTGAGCAGTTTGTGATGGACTGGGCATCACATTGTGGGGGAAAAAGCCAGCCCTCCAAACCAGAGAGGGAGAGCATGGAAAAACTGGGGGTTGTATAGGTCCCCTCCCCTTCCCTCCCCACACAGCTCTTTATTTGTCTAAAGAATTTGTGTGATGTGTGTGAACTATCCAAGTGAAGCCCTGCCCCCTGCCATGTGCTAATGACACAGTTTAAATCACTCCCATGTGCTGTGCTCTCTGCTCTGTTTACCCCACCACAGTAAATACATGCTGGTAATGCCAAGGGTCTGAAAGAGAGCAAGGAAAAAAATGTTTTAAAACCTGAACTTGAATCTTAGTCCTGGGTGTAACACAGATCATTTTGTCTTTGCTGCCCAGAGACAGCAGAGAGACTGGAGGTCAGAAGTGCTTGTCGGTGGGTATTGGTAAAGTTTCAGATGATTGTGGATTTTTCTGAGGGAAATAGTGTTCAGAGAGAACTGAAGAGAGAATTTTCTGGTCTAAATGGCCAGAGGTAGAGTCTGGCTGCCAGAGGCAGAACCTTCCTGCAGGCTGAGAGCAGCACTGTGGCCTCCCCACTGCTAGGAGAACACTTCTGGAAGTTGGAGAAACTGTAAAAGTGTCTGAGAGTGAAAAGGCTAGGACAGCTGTCACACCCTCTGTATCCTGTTTGGGTGGATATTGGAGATGGAAATCCCAGTTAGTCTCAGTTTCTTCAAAAAATAGGTAAACCAAGGTAACATTTTCTGAGGGTGCATGTGGGTCTGCAGCTGGCAGGGAGACAAAACTGAATGGCATTGTGCTTGTCCCTGTGAACTTTTCTGAAGGTATGTGTTATCCATCCCTCACATGTTTCTTAGGCTATCAGACATTTAAAGAGCACCTATGTACCCCTGGAGTACCTTTCTCCTGTTTTTGTCCTATTCTGTTCTTTCTTATTTTATATGGTGGCACTGGACAGACTTTTCCAGTTTCCTCTCAGGAGCTGTTGCAGACGTGCCAGGATCTTCTGATCCAAAGCCCTCAGCTCTGAAGTCAATCAGCTGAAACTTTCTTAGAGCTCAATTTGGGTAAGGCCCCAAGTTAGCAAAGGACAAAGCTTGAGAATGGAAGTACCTGGATTTTAAGAAAAGTTGTCCTTACAAACCACTCTTTAGGGGACACGTGCTTCTTCAGGGGTAAACCCTCACTGACCTGAGTCAGGTTCAGTGTTTGTAATAATACAGGGATTTTGTTGTATAACATCTATCACACATCCTGAATTCTCTGGAATTCTTCCACTTCATAGTGCAAAGGCAAAGGGGGAGAAGATGAAGTTCTCCACTGGGCGAGCTTCTGAACTTATTAATATTGTTCATCAAATACCTTCAGATTTTTTAAATGCTGTTGGCTTGACAAAGTTGGTATTCTAAATGTGAGGAATGTAGTCAGCCACCAGGGCAAAATCATGGAGTTTCTGCTCTCTGATACCAAGGACTTTAAATGACTTAGACTAAGCTGGAAGTGAGGGAACTGTGCATGACAGGAAGAAAAAAGGGGGAAAGGAAAAGCAAAATGTTTAACTCAGCAGTGTGAATCTCACATCTTAATAATTTTTTAATTTTTGACTCAGATTTTTTGGCTGTTTACCAGTTTTGTGTTATCATGTTCCCATCACATAATTGCATGTGCAGCATTATAATGAAATGTTTCCAGGCTTGCTCACTAGAGCAAATGTATAGATTCTGTGAACAATAGATTTCATGCCTGAATACTCATTCAAGGCTACAAGAATTCCTCCCTAAACACTGGACATTGCATAACTCCTAGAAAAGTGAAGAAAAGGATTACAGAAATTACTCAGATAGGTTTTAAAAACATCAACTAATGTAGGGTTTTTTTAGCTTTTCTGTTAAAAAAAAAAAAAAATAAAAGAGAGGAATAAATAAATACCAAGATAAGCCAAAATCCAACAACAGCAAAAAAGCATCAAACTCTGAGATAAACCTGCAGGTTTTCATGGGGACCCTTTTGGTTGGATGAAATGTTCAAACCAAAAACTTCTCAATGTCCATAAAAAGAGATATAGTAAAAACCAATAAAACCACTCTAGAATATCTGGTAAATCAAGACATTCTTCTAGGTAGTGCTGTAAAATATCTTTCCTACATGCCCAGGTTATCATATTATCAGAGCCCCCTGCAGTTTTAAGGCAGTTAAACCCTAATGGATAAATAAATGTTTTTATCATCATTTTTCAGATGAGAAAATGAAGGAATGGTACAAAGGCTTATACCCTCAGAATGTTTGAGATCACCAGTTAGGAACGACTGACGGTGATACCTTTAAAGGTTTGGCTTACAGTTCTTTTCTGTAGTCCTATGACCCGCTCTTGAGTGTGAAGGTTTTGAGAATTTCCTGGGATCATAACTTAAATTTCTCCTCTGATGGGCAATGTTTCATTTTGTATCATGAGAAAAACTGAATGAACATGAACATGCTGTGTTGGTTGTGGTAGAAGCAGAGTAACAGTCCATTCTTCTTGTCCAGCACCTTTCTCCCCTAATAATATTTACTTCTTTATGGATATCATGACAGGTACTGCTTGCCTCCTTTTGGTGACCATATTGTAATATATTTTCTGGAATTAATTAATTTATCCTCAGAATTCGAAAGCTGAATTGAAGGGAGATAGGCTTGGACTCTGTGTAAACACTCAAAAACACTGAAATCATGATTTAATTAGAAAAAAATACAGTTTTACACTGTATATAGTCTCCTGGATGCCAGTTACTAAATACAGTAATCCTCTGAGCTCTGTCCCATTTCACTGTGTGCTGTTGTCTTTGTATGAAGGAATTATGGGAAACAGTCTTGTTAAAATACAATATTTCTGGATAAACCTAAACGTAACTTTTCCCTCCCACTTTTTGACTATAATTAATTGTTCTTTTACTTGTGCTTTGTTAGGGTTGAAGCAGGAATAGGACAGACATTAACATTACTTAAGCTTGGATTAGAAGGAATGCAAACCCTCAAATTTCATGGTTGTTTGCAATGATGATTTTTGTTTGTTTGCCTTCTGATTATGGTTTTAAGAAGCATGCATTCCAACAGATACTGGGAGGGATGTAAATGTTAATTGCTATTGACATTTCAAGGCAATTTTATGTCCTTAAAGTTCAGCTATTTGTGTTTTCTTCTTTATAGAAATTACATCTGAATGGCCATGATAAATTATTCTAGTTTATATTCATCTTAGTCTATTTTAGTGCCTCTTTTAAAGCAGGTAAGAATAAGCTTGGTTTTTTTTCTGGTGTTTTTAAAATATACAGATGACTCTCTTTTCATGTCAACTGAAAATCACATTCCAGTTTAAACAATAATTTGAAATGCCTTACAGTGCAGTCTGGTAAGATGCTGACTGTCCTCAGGGTCAGTGACATTCTCTAGAGTGACCAAGTCCCCAGCAATCACACTCAGTGTACAGGGTCAGGACCAAAAAATTTATTTCCCAGTTGGGTACATATCAACCTACCATCCTAATAAAATGGGGAAGCTGGGAGATACCCATCCACCTCTCACCTACTCCTTGAAGGTTTAGTCTGCATGACAAAACTGGGAACCCAGACCAACCTTGAGCATTTCCCTTTCAAGAGAGCAACAGGCAGAGTCATTGTGGAGATGTTTGGAAAAGGTGACTGAAATGTGGAGCTACAGGTCCCTCAATTAGGCAAGAAATGTCTGGACACTCTTGATTTAAAGGAAATTATGAATCCACTAATCTGATTGAAACACCCTAGCGTTGCCTTTGAACAGAGGTGCAGATATAATCCCATTCCTTTTGCAAGCAGAACCTGAGATCTTGTGGATCTGCTGACATTAAGATGTAAAGGTTGAGGCACATTGGTTCCTTTGGGAGCAAGAACAAGGCTTGCAACTGTAGCATGAAGAAAGTGCAGTTTAGGTATGGTAAAGAAATTTTCATTTGGAAACCAGTCATAGATCAGGCAAAAACTCATGATGAACGTGAAATTTTGCCTGCTTTATGTGTCGCTCCATAAAGTTTATGTGAGCATGAAGGCTGAGCCTCTCTAACATGATTTATTAAATGGAAGTTGAGAGCACTGAAGAAGATTAGAAAGAGCAGAATTCATAAGAATAATCAAACCTAGTGCTATTGAGTTTGGCTGTTTCTTCTAGGAACAATGCAGTGCTAATCTCAGGAATCCCTAAAACATGTGCAGGAGCAGAAATCTTATGCTAGCTTCGACTTGCTGTTGCTCACACCTCTGTGCTAACATTAAGGATGTTTTTTAAAAGTTAAACAAGACTCAAGCCAAGCTCTGGACTGACAAGATACACAGAAGAATGATGTATGAATCAGTCATACTTATTGTTTAAGGAAGGGAACATGCTTAAGGGAGGGAACAGGCTAAAGGGCACTTTCTCATTTTTTTTCACTTCTTTCTTAAAGGCAGGGTTCTGGAGTGAGGTTTACAGGGTGTTTAATACAGCTGTTCTGTTGTGCTGCATGCTAGAGTGTGTTAAATGCAAGTTTGCCATGCTTTTGTTCTTATTTGAAAGCTAATAGAAGAATCCAGAGTAACCAGCTGCATGTCTTGTCCAGGTCTTGGTCTAATAGTTCTGCAAAGCTGTAAGAGTTTATTAATTTTCCAGCATGATTTGGGTTTCTTTTCTGAACAGGTTAGTTGTGTAGTTCCCCCAGCCTCCTGGTGCAGACATGGTTTATAATATTTCTGCACTGCAAGAGCTGTAACAGCAACACTGCTAGAAATAGCCAGCTCTGAATGTGCTGTGGCCTTAGCATGGATAAATGGACTCAGGTGGAGATGAAAAATGTGAGAAAATAGGGAAAGTATTAATCCTTTCCCAAAGGATTTTGTGTGTTTTCAGCATTTGAGGTTAAGGAAGACAGTAAACAGAGAGTATCTGAACAGGACTCGGTGAGGGGCTGCAAAGCAAATATATTCTCTGAGATGAGGTACAAAGTCCCTAAGGAAAAAATGCCAGCTCCCTCCTCATGGGTGGAGCAGCCATTACATTTTTGCAGTGTCCAAAAATGAACGATACTCCTGATAAGCAAGTCATAAACTCCATACTTGGATTAGACTATCCCACCCTGAGGCTGCTTCAAATGGATTTGTAGGAAAGGACATGTAAGAAGAGGCTCGAATGGTCCATCTCACTCTTCCATAAGCAGCCAGCTAGGACACTGTGGAAAGGCACTGAGGTACAGTGAATTGATAACTGCCTGTCCTGTGCTATTTAGGTTGGAGAGTAATCTGTACAACAAGCAGCAAAGCTAAAAGTGTGGCTTCATAAATGTTTCTCATTTGCCTAGAATTGTGTGCTGCTCCTCAGAATCTTTAGGAAGCAGGTGGCTGCTCTGCCCCCAGGATAGGGCTGGCAGACTTGGAACCAACAAGCAAAAGGCAACAGCTCCCAGTTTCTTATAAAGGCCATCTTGGCTGCTTTCAGTATTGCTTCAGCTGGGACTTTCTGGAGCCTGCTTCTATAAATATACAACAATTCAATTGTGTAATTGCCATTACCAATGTGAATTCAATTTGTCTATATTTTTATACTCTAGCATTAGGTCTTAGAATCTTGAACTGGTATAGATTCTTTTAATGAATGCTGATCTCTCCAGATCTTGAGAGGCAGAAATGAAGTCATCAGAAGCAGATGGGCTATAGAATACAGTGAAAAGTAGAAGTAATTTTTAGTAAACTTGTTTTGCTTTTAATCCAATGTTGTTTATGCTGAATAATTTCTACTAATCACCTGATCCACAAAAATAAAATTAGAGGTCTGATTCCAAGATCTTTTGAGTCAGACTAGTTTTATTTGTTAAAAGTATCAGGATGTTTTAACTGAAAGAAAGACTGCCATTTGGATTGGAATAGGATCTGATAGGAAAATCTACCCCTGAAATGCAAGAATCATTGAAAAAATTGGAAAGGGAGCCTAATCTCGCTCAGTCTTTCTCTCAGCAAAAGACTCTAATTAGGAAAGTATCGTCCAGAGTGATTTTGTGGTGGTCACTTTGAGCTAGGGGGATACTGCTGCCTGATTTTGGGGAGCAGTGATTGGAATCCCAATATCAAAGCATTTTAAGCACAGGCTTTAAAGCTTCCCACTCACTTGATGCAAAGTGCTCTGCAAAGTACCTTGGGCCACAGGGCTGCCTTAAGTACTGTCATTAATAGTTGTTAGTAGCTTTTATAGGGCATCTCTCACATTTCCTTTAATTCATACAGAGCTGTTGTTGCCTGCCCTGTCGACAGCTTTGCATGTGTGCTTCCCTGGCAGGGCCAGCACAGGAAACACTGTTCTTGCACTTAACTGTGCACACAGGAATAACTCCGTGGCACGTCTTCAAGTGTGTGCACAAAGGGAGGATCTGCACGAACAAAGGCAGCGTGCATCTGCACGGCTCTGCATTCCACGGATTCTGCCGCAGGCGAGCTCCCTGTGAAAGACATTCGCTGCTACAGACCCACATGAGGAAGGGGAACAGAAGGGAAGTGTAAGGCTCAGACCTGTTGTTATGTGTGAGTTGTTCAGAGCAATCAGTGAGGGATATTCTGGACTCCAGGGCTTGCAGCACATCGGCTCTGCAGATGTCTTGGGGGCTGTGTGAGGAAAGGAGTCTTCCCCACTGTATTTCTTATCACCACCTCGCCAGGCTGCTTGGATGCTTCAGCATTTGGCTGTGAGTAAGCTCTTCTGCAGACAAAAGTACCTGAAATAATAGAGAATTCTACCCTAGAGTTCTATACAAGGCTTACTCCTCTTCTGATGGATTTGTGTGGCAGACTGACCTAGTTTTGCAAGTACAAATCCAGACTTGTATTCAGTACAGTTAATCCCCATTTCTTCTTGTCAGATGGACTTAGCAAAGTTCATAACTATCCTCAGATCATGTCCTCAGTCACTGTTCCGTGTTGATACTGGCATTGTTTCAAACATAATGAATACCTGAGTAAACAACCCTGAAATACATACATGTAGATATATATATGTTCAAGAGTAGATTTATTAGTTTGGCCTCCAGCCAACTGCCTAAGTACAGTTGCTGTCTTAAATAAAGATCAATCTCTGATAGTAGCTTTAGGCAAAATCCTTCCTTTTAGATCTTAGACCAGCCATGGTTCTTTGGGTCATCATATTCACTGGATTGAATAACCACTGATTTTTATAGGACTGATGGTAAGAGGAAGACTTTTTAGGATCAAAATATTAAATAGACTTAGTTAATTGGCACATTCTGTGCACTGGAAAAAAATAAAAGTTCTTCAGATTGAAGCCTCAGGATTGAGAATGAATTAAAAGTAATTCCTTCCACTAGCTAGGAATTGATTACTTTTTCTTTCCCACAGCCTCTTTCATAGCAGTGAGGCAGATCTCCTGGTTTGGCTTTGGTTCTCCAGTGTCCTGAGGCTTCTGATGGTTTTCAGCTGAGAGCTACAGCAGTGCTCAGCAGAAGTGTGACCCCATGCAAAACTGCCTTGCTTTGGCTGCACCGTGGGATATTGTGAGCACATTAGAATGCTTTTTTTTTTTTTCCCTAATTGTCCTTAGATGGGGAAGGAAATAACGTGATGCTGCCTTCTCTCTCCTTTTCAGAACCTGAGAAAGCAGCTTCCATGCATCATTATCCCTCAGCACTACTTCCAGCAGCCCTCAGATGTAGCACGTTATGTTTTTCAGAGCTGATGTTGATCACCATGATCTGTGCAGCTCAGCCTCATTGCAGCTATAATTAAGCCCTTCTGTTATAAACCAAATACTCTGAAAATCATTTTCTTCATTTACTGCACCTGCCAAGGGAGAGCTCCTGCAACCTTTAATGATGCAGGTAATCCTATTACTGCCAACACAAATACTCCATTACAGAAAGGCTGCAGACCCACTACTAGAACTTGCTGAAGCATTTTCCAGGAAGCTTTTGTCCCCGCCCCTCCACATCAAGATTTGAATATTTTGTAGAAAAGCATTGTCCTTTTGGACCAAGTTTAGACAGTTTTTGGAGCAGAGGAGTGATTAGTGCTCAGAATGGCCAACAGCACAGATTGAGGCATTCTCACAGATGTGTGGAGATGGAGCTTCATATATTTACTTCAGAAAAAGAAACCCTGTCTAGGGCAAATATTGTAAGCACTGGGATATTTCCAATTCTGAGAAAGTCTGTTCACCTGTCCATTCCCCAAGCCCCCATAATTTTGCTTTCATTCTACCACAGAGCAAAATACCTAGGTCTTTTTATAGAAGGAATTTTGGTTTCCAGTAAGATCAAATGATACCTTTGTTCTGATCTCTGTACAATCTTTCCTGGGTGACAAGATGTCAGTAGGTGCTTACAGTGCTGCAGTGATAGGGATGCTTTTTGCATCTGGGAAAACCTGGGAAAATGACATCAGATTTGTTATACACTCACAAATTGTGAATCCTGGTTATGGTGGGAAAGTAAATGGAGACTCTGATTTTCATTTCCACACTTTATGTTCTTTTGTATCTGTTAGGACTGCTCCTACTAGAGATGATTTGAATTCTAAACAGTGTTAGATATTTATTTTTGTAAAGCTGTGCCATTCATCTTTAATATAATAATCTAATTTACTCTATCAATGCCAGCTGCTCCATTTGGCACCAGGAGTGTTTGGAACACTATACTAATTTTTAATCTACTAAAAATCCATAGAAGTCAAAGCACCCACCTCCACTGTCAGGGAATGTTTATTTTTGTCCATGTTCCTAAACACCCTCTTGGTTTGGCAGAAGAAAATATCCTCTGGGAGGTAGACTTCCATATTTCTGGGAATAATTTAATTATTTGGTTTTTTCCAGAATTGTCCTTGGGCTTCCCAGGTGATACTGGGGAGTGGCCACTTGGATTTTTGAGAGCAAACAGCTGCTGCCTTGAAGAAGATGCTTTTCAACTGTTTGGTGCCTACCCCTTTTCCCCTCTCTTGTGTCTGAAATCTTCTGTGATGGGCTTTTACTTCTGAGGTAAGAGTGTGAAATGTTTTGTGTTCCCATTCTCTGGCAAACTTGGCTTAACTACCCCTTCACTCCACCCCTGGTCTTACAGAAAGCAAGTGCAAGATTTGGAATTGCATAGAGGTTTGTACAAGTTAGGGCTAGTCCACTCTGAGACAGCAGAAAAACCAAAAAATGAACAAGAGTGATGGCTTCAGCAAACAGAACAGCTGAAACACAATGTGGAACTACCGTGATTTTTCTTGAGCTGTGGTTTTATATGTTTTTGTAAGCCACAGATAATAACATAAGTCCTGTCCCTCCAACCTAAATTTCAATTACATCTCCTTAATCCACAGGAGAGTGAATTGTTTCATCTGCCTTCCAAAACATTCAACTAGAAAGTTAAGATAAAGGATGATGTTTTAAAATGTAATTTTTAATAGGCAACTGTATTTTAAATAATAAAAGGGCTTTTCCCTAGCTGAGGAATTTCCAAGAGGTAGATTAGGGGTAGGCCTCTGGCATCCTTATTCTGACTGATTCCCATTCTGCTGTAAAGCAGACATCCTGATCACAGAAAAATCTATTTTTCCCCTGTATAACTGTAATGAGTTTATTAAAAATACACAATAGTGTAAGGCAGTTTTGACTTAGTGACATTACCAAAGGTGATAACATAATTAAGCCATGGCTTGTCAGAGGTTGAGACAGTAGCTAAAGGGAAAATAGTTTAATTTCTCCATCTGGATCATAGAGTGAATTTGAAATCCTGCTGCTGCTTCTGCTGAATCAAAATAACTCTTCTTCTGGAGGATCCATGGCACTGCAGGCGTGCCCCTGATGTGTAAGTGGTTAGCAGTGTCCAGCAGGATCATCTGGGGCAACTCACGAGAGTTCTCCCAAGTAACACAGTTCTAGCTCACACCATATCTTATTGAGCATTTTCTAAATGATCAAACTTCCACAAAAGGTTGAACAGGGAGTTCGTGGTCTGTAAAGATCCTGTTTGATCAGCAGTGCTTCACAAGTTCAGGTCCAGTCCCCACGGAGATTAACTTGAAATCAGTCTGTAGTTCTAGGAGAACTTAGCAGATCTTGTACTCTAAATTAGTGATCAACTAATGTTGCTACTTTGAATGTACAAATCATTCTTAATAGATTAAAAACCTCTCCTGCTCAGTTGTGGACATTAACAGCTGTCTTATCTCTGGTGCCCTTCTGTGAGCAGATCCCCAGCCAGAGGTTTCTGCTAATTAGAAAAGGGTATTGTGTGTGTGTGTGTGTGTATTAGTCTCAACTTTGTGTTTAACCTCCCCAGATTTCTTAATATTGATGTCAAAAAAAGACTTTTCTTTTAGCCTAGCATCTTGAAACTACTTATCCTAATATTTATCCTCGTGTTACCTTGCAGACAATCCCATTCCGTTAGCACGTAATTAATGTGAGGCCATGTCACCAAACCCTGAGGCCCGTCACTGTTGCCACTGAGTGTAAATTTAAAGCATGTTTTACTCCTCACATTATCTCTTTTGAAGAGAGTCTCTCTGCCTCAGTTGTGTACTGCTTTTGTTTCCAAAGTAATCATCTACAGTCCAGATTTCCTTTGGGAGGGAAAAACAAACAAACAAAAATGAAAAGCCAAAATAAAGAGTTGGAGCCAAACCCTTTCAAATTAATGAATTAAAGACTTCAGACTTTTGCATTGTTACCCGATGCTGAAGCATTAAGCTGCCTCCCATAGTTTCCTTTCCTGCTCTGTTGGTTAAAGCCACTTTCTTCTTTTTTATGATCAGTTTTTACAAGTCTGATTTTTTCATCTTCATCAGAAATAATATGTTAAAGTTATTAAGCCAGCAAGCGCTGAATAGATTTTTGGGTTTTTTTCACCTCCCAGCCCACTATCAAAAAAAGGAGTGAGTATGAGATCATGGCCTTTTAAGGCAAGAGTAATCTTTTTTCCAGTTCTAACAAATTTCAGACACATTTGAACAGAAAAGATCATGTTTCTGTGCTGTAGGTAGATGGCTCCAGCATTATTCATATGATTCTTTGTATATGTCTGTAGCAGCCCTTTGACAAGAGCAGTGAGCCAGCTCTGAAATACAATAGCACTCGGGGCCACCCTTTTATGTTTGTTTACTCATTTTTATGAGCCTTCCTCAGTTATTTGATTCACAGGGCTGAAGCATGCCAGAAGACAGCTCAAGAAATTCATTGGCCTTTTTTTTCAGAGAGGCCTTCTCTGCTGACCTCTCTGTACCAGGATAACGGAGCTTTCTCATGGAACTTGAAATTTGTATTTTTTTACCACATGGCTGGTTTACAACACATCTGATCTGCTGTCTACAGCAGTCTATCTCTTGATTTTCAGTACATCTTCCCTGGCATGGAGTCTCCACTGCTGAAGGTCTGTTCCAGAGCAAGATGAATAGGTAACAACAACAGCTAGATGGAAGGAATTTAATTTATCACTTAAAGATTTTGCCAGTGAAGGTCATGTGTGGGCCAGTGGGCATCAAAGTTAATTTCACTGCTCATAGAAAAAAGATTTTACAGGAGATAAATTAACCATTGGCCCATTTTCTCTGATACTTCATTTTGTCATGATAGTTATTTTGAAGAGCTAAATAGAAATAAAAGTTGTAAACCATACTAATTTTAAACCCTTACCAGCTGTAATCTTATTGCAGCAATGATCTATATAAAGTTTCCTCACTTTCATTATGGAAAATAGGCAGGTGCAACATGATCTAGGCTGAAATACCCCTAGATTTTGGCCCACTTGTATAGAGCTTTAGTTAGAAATTGATGCATAAATCATTCCTCTCTGTCACCATGTGCCCAGTGAACTGAGGGCTGACTCAGTCTTTTGAGTATTTAAAAACTAAGCAAAAAGGTCTTTGGGTCTAGAACTTTCCTTTTATTCATGTGTGTATAGTTGCATGAATAAGGGGATGGAATTATCCAGGTACTACTGTAGTAGAAGTAATTAATACTTAGAGGGTAAGTATGGTTTTTCCTCCCATAAATTGATTTAATTTTCCTATACTGATTGCCTGGAGCAGCTTACTTCAGCAAGCTTGCAGAATTTGCTATGGTTTTGATTCATTGTACAGCCTCCTTCTACACTTTTAATCCTTACAGCTTTCAAGCATATGGAATTAGTTACAGATTTAATGCCCCATTGATACCACTGCAAATATTTAATTTCTGACATCTTTAAAAGAAAGGAGATCAGAGTTTCAGGTATTTTCCTACTGCTAATTCTCATTTAGATGTATTTTCTACTGCAGAGGTAAATCTTTTGAGCTTAAAATATGGCTGATATCTGAAATGTAGCTGATGATAAATATGTGTGTTATAAACATACTGAATGTCTCTACAAGTCAGGGATAAAAGTTTTAAACTCATTTGAAAGACCCTAAAACGTGCCAAATAATGTGCATTGAACGATGGTTTACTGCCTTTGTATTTTTTCATCTTTTGAGGACCCCTAAATCCAGTCCTGCTGTAGCAACAGCCTAATGGTTTATCTGCCAGTAGTGGTGGCCTCTTCTAGGCCACACCTGTAGGAGAGACACTTTTTATGGTTTCATATGTACAAATATATGAAATACTTTTAAAGGAAAGAGATGACAGGTTTGGAAAGCCAGTCCCCAGGGAGTTTTACATATCATGATTTCTGAGGGACTGAATAAGAGGAGATGGGTTTCCTTCTTAGCCATGTAGAAAATGGTGGGTTTTATTCGTCACATGGAACAAATAAAAGAGATAGATTTTTTGCCCCTTATCTGTATGTCTTTTGGGGATTTTTGTAAAAAACTTAGCTGGTAGTTCCTGTCAATGTTTTCCTTGAAAAATAGTTTCTATTAAGGAGACCAGGTTGTGTGTTTGATCCATAGCTGTATCAAGGAAAATTCATGAGAAAAGTTTTTCAAACATTTTTTGAAGTTTTTTGGGTTACTTTTTTTTAGTATAATAGTATTTGTAATAGCATATGACTTCATAATTTTATTTTATGGGTTTTTGTTTTGTTTTGTTTTTAATTGCTGTCTTCTGGAATGAAAATCAGTTTTTGACCAAATAGTTACTGTCCAGAGAAAATGGTCATGGATCCTCCACATTTAGATTAGAGTAAGTATAGACAGGGCAGCATTTTCTAATAAACTGTGTGGATATTCAAAGTAGCTTCTATAGAGCCAGCTGCTAAAGTGTACCCAACCTCTTGAGGGTTTGCACTGTTTTCTTGGAGGAACACTCACAGATTTTGGCTGACATATTATTGACAAGTTTAAAATAAGTAGTTATGGATTCTGATGGCATGTAATATAAAGGACATAATTATTAATGTAAACACTTTGTGTTAGAATAATAACTGCTGTGGAAATTAGGGCTGACAGCTACTTCTTTATCAATGAGGTTCCAAGAAATTTTATTTAGGCAGGCACCAAGATAGACGTGGACAGAAGTGTCCCACTAAGCCTCCATCCTTGTCAAATACAGTCTGGCCCTGAAGTTGTGTAATACATGCAAAAGTTTTTCTGCCTGTGTTCATTTAAATATTTCAGAAAACACCGTCACTTCTGCGTTGTTACCTCTCTAAAATTTCCTTTAATCAAGAAGATTGTCTACCAGTTTCACTATTAAAACATTAAAACAGGGCTGTCCACAATATTATTTACCATGCTTTCACCCTTGGCTTGCGTCTCTGAGTTTCAAGGAGGAAAGCAGTGCTTACTGTCCTAACAGCTCTGCTCAGTTCCTGGGTCAGCTTTGTAAAAGATAACTAAATATATGGTGGGATTTTGAAGGATATCAAAATAAATAGTTCCTCTTTGTATACAAGACCAATTTTTCACACAGATGTGCAGTGATCCCAGTTTTCATGGAGACTTTGATGAAATACCCTCAGAGCTGCTAGTAGTTATTGTTCAAACTTAGTATGGAGCATAGATTATTCAAAGAAATTGAACAAGACTAATTTGATGCCTATCTTTTAAATGTGAAAAGGGAGAAAATTCATGGGAATTTTAGAGTGCTCTGTTTAATGGCCAGTTCTTGAAGCACACCAAAACTAATAACCAAAACAGAATGTTATGTCAAAATCAGATTGGATTTAAGATTGGCAAATCCTTTCTGCAGGTATCGTGCCTTGTATACAAGAAAGAAAAAAGGTGTAATTTATCTTGTAATCGGTGAATTCTTGTCTCTTGAGATGCTTTCTGAAAAAAAACAAAGCAGAGAACCGGAGTCCTGACAGGTATAGAATCAAAGCAAAATTGGCTGAATAACTATTTCCTATATGGAAATTACTGGTACTTAATTATCACAGTACTAATGTGGTTTTCATCACATTCTGTCTTATTTTCTGAATCCATTTATTTTAATTTTTTTATTTTTTCATTGAAAATTGAGTAAGAGCACTGACTTATGAATTGGTGGATTAGTTGATACTTTGGGAAAAATCACTCCAGTTATCCAAGGTGTAATTTGAAGATCCTGGCAAGTTTCTATGTGATCTTAACAAAAATGAGACAGCTATGGGAAGGCAGTGACAGCAAAGTAGTGTGTCCTGCTCTGTGAAATATGGCAAGGACTGACGTGGCCTACAGAAATCTCTGTACTTCTGTGTCCCTGGGGACTCATATTCAGCCTGGCTGACAAACTGAGAAATGAGATCTTTGGACTCATCTGGAGATGGCTGAAATGTCCTGTTTGCTCCTAAGCCCTGATGTAGGCAGAAGCAGTGAGCAATGAGCAGGCCATGTTTTCCCAGAGTAGTTCTGTGCATCCTTGTGGAGAAGGGCACATGCTTCTAAAAAAAGGCAGAAAAAACTCTGCTAATATGCTGGGAAATGCTCTATGTTTTGTACAAGACAGTTTTGCACTGAGCTCTAGTTTTTTTTGGTTTTGGTTTGGAATGTAGATTATTCTCCCTTGTTAGTTCCCAGATAGCCCACAGGCAATAAAATTAGAAGTGTCCAACAAGTAAGAAAGCATACTGTAATAGAAAAGCTGTTCTCCCTCTCCCTTTCCTCTACAGATCTCAGCAAGAAGAATGTTAAGAATAAACTCTTAAACAAAACTGATTTTTATGAGTTTTTCCCTCTCTAAAGGTACAAAAATCTTAATTTGCCATTGGCAGTCATAGTAGAAGCAGCTGGTCTTAATTGAAGAAAATCTCTCCCGGTATTTTCTTCTAGAAGTCAGAAAAAACCAAATTCTGAATCTGCCCACCTCTGAAACTTCATAGGTTTAGAGCTGGATGAGGCTGTGCACTTTTCATCTGGTCCATATCAATATAAGAAACCAAGCAAAAAGAAAGAAAAATCAAATAAGTTTTAGAAGTAATATGTACATTAAACTTAATTTCACTCACACTCTTTGAAGGTTATGCATTCCTCCCTATTCCAAGAACCTAAGATTGTGCAGCTTGCTCTCTGAGAACTTGCTGTGAGCACTCATAAGCTTCAGGCTTTTGGGGCAGGCAGTTTTGCCATGGCAGGTAAATGTCTGTGGGTCATATCCTCCAAGGGGCTGTCCCGATGAAACGCTTTTGAGGACCTCTGTATGATTTGATGGGTTTACATTCTCCTGGCATCTGCTGGTGCCTGCAGCTGTGGAGGTGCCTGTGGGTCCTGCAGCCCAGGTCCCTGGCAGCAGAGTCTGGTCAGTGTTTGCTAAACCCACACTTGGTTAAGGTGAGCTGGATTTCCGTAGGCTGAACATGATCCAACTCTGCCTGTGCTTGGTGCACAGCAGAACCCAGCCAGGGGGAAATGCGGGATGTGAGAAGGATGGCAGGGGGGAGATAGGCTGTCATAAACCCCTTACTACCATTTCTACAAGTCCTTGCTTGCAGATGCAGTAAAATTGAAGAGCTCATCCATAAATGAGCAACTAGAAGCAAAACCAACATAAACATTGCTGCACAACTAATCAATAAACTCGTATGTCTTCATTAGCAAGGTAGCATTTTGTGTTATTGATATTAAAGATCTACTTTCTGTGTTGGGTTTCACTGCAATTGTTATTGATGAATAAAACCCCCATGGGCTGAAATTGTTGTCTTTTAAGAACTATAATCTTGATTGGACGGCTTTATTTTCCTTGCATGGCTTCTTACAACATCTCCTATTAAGCCAATAGTGTTGAGAATGCATCAGTTCACAAGTCTCAGCTGTGACTCACACTGGACACTGTGTGGATGAGACAGTAGCAGAATGCTGAAGCTATATTGGGGTATGTGTTTCACTTAGGGCTATTTAGAGAATGGGTTTTGATTTGTGTCATTCCTACTTTAAATATGACTTGTTCAATAACACGTTCAGTAGTAATTAGATAATTTAATGTCTACTGACAGGTCTTTTGTGACTGAGACCCAATTTTAGCTCTGCATACCAAGGAGCTTGCCAAGGAAAAGTAACCCTTTTACTTAGTAAGGAAGGATAATGGGTAACTTCTGGAATTAAGTGAAAAATTGAATCCAGCTTCCTGTGTGCACTTTAGGTCCCACACTGGGATTACAGAACTAGCTCTGAACTGCCTGGCTGCTGACAATAAAGATTTTATGTGTGTCATGTTGAATTTTCAAAAAAAGTTCTTGAATCAAAAAGGTCAGTTTTACATTGAGTCCGGCTGTTTGTTTAGGAATTTAAGTGCTTTGCACTGGCTTGTCTTCTCTGTAGCACTCAAGTTTGACTAGTCGTACTGGAGAAAAAAAATGATAATATTCCAGTTTAAGGAAAGGGGAGAAAGAAAATAAGGTCATATGCAAGCAGAATTTCAAAGCGTTAGCCTACTTTCCATCATTAAGAATTTATCCACTGAAGAGCTCTTATTGGCCTAGTGCTTGCTTGCCAATGAGTTCACTACAAGAGGAGTTTTATAAACACAGGAATAATTTCATTTTGTTGTATTACTATGTGTTAATACCTGTCCATAGATCTATGTATATTTGATCAATGAAGAGTTGGTATCCTTAGCAGTGAAGGTGCTTCTGCCCTTGGAATGAGACAACAAATAAAAGTAAATATACTTTTTCATGTATTCAACATTTTAAAATATTTATAGGCTGTCTTCTGTGGCACATAACCTATTACAGTATAGGTCATCTTTTCTGGGGAGTGTTTCATTCTGAGAACAGCCTGACTGTGCTATATAATCACTGGGAGCAGACACGTGAGGCCTCTGTGAAAAGGAAATGCCATCATTTCTAATCTGTGCATATAAATGGATCATGCAAGTCTTAAGACCTGTGTGAATATCCACTTTGAAAAGTTTTAAAAGTCTGTATTAAAAGCTTCTTCATTTTAACAGGGCATTCTCCCACAGAGACTTTCTGCAATGGTTCTTTAATCAAGAAAAGCTTCATTAATCAAGATATAGTCTGAATTTTTGAAAACATATTTAAATTAAATACTCGGTCCTGACAGAATATATTTTCTAAAGCATTTAGCTAGAACCATGTGAAACTCTGTCAAGAAATCAGCTGATCTTCATTCAGCCTTCTAACAGGATGACTTTAACTTTGATTTTTAGGTTCCTTTTGGTGTGAGACTGATTTAAAATATTTCCATTTGTAAATGGTTGTATATGTGTATATATATATATGTAAAAAACTCCTGTGTGTACTGATTGGAGAATATTTTCTTTGAAATTCTGCTGTCTGAATTCCACAAGAAAATAACCAGGAAGCCCTGTGATGTGAGAATGTAACCAGACTCTCACTTAACTACTCATTTGTCTTTTAACTTGGTTGTGGGAATAGTTATTTACTAACCTAATTCAATGCATTTGTTGCCCTTAGAGATCAATGCTGCTCCAAGTAAAGTCAATAACAAACCTTTATTGATTTTCCTGGGACCAGGTTAGCCCCTTTACACGAGTGAGGCCTTACAGCATCATAATTTTTCTGGACAATTGCAGAAATATTAACTCATGTTTTTGTCCTAGCACAGATCCTGTGTGAAAGGAAGTTCAGAAATCAGCTGACTTCTCCAAAGAGTTGTGTCAGGTCAAAAACACAGCCAGGATTTCCAATCCACTGAACCATAGAACGCAGGAGGGCGCCACTCTGAACATGTGGCATGAATAGGTAGATTATCAATATGTTATTAATATACTTGATCATTATTCCTTTCCACTAGTTAAATTGCTGCTTTTTCTTTCCCAGGCATAGAGATGGGCTCAAGTTTTTGGAAGAAATAAAATGTGTTATAAACCAAGTATTTTTGGGAGGGGGTGTAATTTAGTGCGAGAACCATCACCCTTTTTGCCAAGAAGTAGGAATTATTGTACTGCCTGTGTTGTGGAGTGCAATGTACATCCAAGGTCTCAGTGTGATAAAGAAATGAGGGTTTGTTTAAGATGTCTGTGCCATGACCTTCTGGTACTCAGCTCGAGATCGGTGGTAGGATTTGACAATAGCAGCAACTGTTCTAAACCCCATCAGTTATGTCTCTAAAAGCATTTGGGAGCCTTTAATCTTTAGACAGAAGGTCACGGGTAGAGATGTCCAGGAGTCAATAAGGAAACTGCTGGAGGATGCTAGGAGAAATTCAAATCAATGAAGGTATATGGCAGACAGCTAAAGTTAACAGGAGATACCTGTTATCCCCACATACAGCACCAAAGAGGAAAAGAACTACCAATATAACATATTTTCAAATGGTCTCTCCTCACTGAGATTGCTGTGAGGAGAAAACCTGAATGTGGTAATTAAAAACTTTAAACAAAAAATATGTAAAATACAGAGAAATGCAAGTGTGGGAACTGAGTCAATGGGAATGTAGACAGAATGAGATTTGTCTACTGTCTGGCAGCTTTTCTCTGAACTGCCTCAGCTCTGTTTAGGTGTCTGTGAAATGATTCCTAAGAAATCAGGTCAGGGTCTTACAGAATGAACAGCAAAACATAACCTCTGCATCTACAAACAACCCTAGGTTTGGTAAGCTATAACCACTGTAGCCCCCAAAGGTTTCTTATCTTGTTTCAGTTTAACTAGGCTATTAAAAGAAAACAAACCTGTTTTGAATGCAGTGTTCTCCTTTTTGTGTGAAGCAAGTTCATATCTTCACCCTGTCTTTATCTGATTTTTGTGCATGCAGGTAAACTGTTTGAAATTATCCTTTGCTTTATACAAATCAGTTGAGCCCAGTAAAAGACTTCTCCTAAATACCATTCTAAATACAAAGGCCTTGCTGAAGCAGAGTTGAATATTTTGAGAACTAATTTATTAAGAGCCAAACCAGTATTTCTTTTACTGGGGAATCCTACAGCTTTATCACATTGTTCTATGTTAAAGTAATGATGCATAAAGCTCCCCATTAGTTAGCGAGGAAGAAACCCTCAGGGCACTTGAAATGAAACAACTTAATGTACAGAGTACCTGGCAAAAAATTACAAGGCTAGACAAGAAGAATGTGGCTATGCTGGAGGTCTGTAACTGCAGTCTCCAGGAGCCCTGGCCATACAACAGCAGCTCTTGTGGACACTTCTGCCTTGCCGGGAAATAAAGATTTGTAAATTTATATTTGAAAACGTCTGCACTAGACAGCTTTGTCAATGTATTTCAGCATGGGATATTGAAATAAATCATGAAGTTCTCAATTAACCTTTGATGTGCAAACCCCTTGTTTCGTATTAATTAAATAAAGAAGTTGTTTAATAAGCAGGTTGGTTAGGAGGTGACAACAAATGGCAGGAGGTATTCTGGAACAATTTCTGTACATTGAAACCAGCCAATTTAACAAAACTAGTTATGCACCTGAATATCAATGTTTTTTCTACAAACATTTTTGTAAAGACCTTTAATAGGTCTTTCTGTGGGTTTATATTTGCTCCCCTAAGAAATGGAGGTAAGTTCTTACAAGGCAGATTTTTACTATAAGGATTAAACTTATTTTTTTGTTGTTCAAAATAATAGATTGCTTTATGTGTGAATCAGAGAACAAGTTCCAATAAAATTATATAATACCTGTTTCTCAGGTTTTATGCCTAAATCATAATCAGAAAGTGTCTGCTAGTTATGGATTATAATAAATGTACTATTGCTGGAATTCACTTGTGAAATTTCAAATATGTCAGATTTTTAAAGAGCAAATTTGTGCTGATAATTGTTATATGAGTTATTTTGCTTGTGTCAGTGGGCAAGAGAAAGAAATGGGACATTATATGAAGAAACATAGCACAAGAATATAGATATTTTCTACACTGAAATCATAGAGCAACACAGAAAATAAACAAAAAGAAGGAAAGAAAATTAAGTTTGAATACCCTGATGCTTTACATCCTATACAGGTCAAAACTGGGCTCAGGTCTTTTCTGTGGCGTTCCTAAATATTGTGATACTTTGCATGAGGTGGCATTTATCTTTTCATTGTCACACAGACACCTAGCAGGGTGTGTTTGTCTCCCACATACCCTGCTGGTTATCTGTGTATTATTCTTCATTGCAATTAAAGTTATGTTTGTAGAGTTGGTATTTCTAGAACTATATATGTTATATATAAATATATAAATATATATATATATATATATATATATAATATAGAATAACTCTACATGTAGAACAAGCAGGCATGCAAAAAACCTGCAGGTTCAGTTATTTTTGCCTGCCTTATTGCTTTAATTTCTGAAGACAGAGAAGCTGGCTGACTATTGCAAATTACTCAGGAGTGGTTGATTGAAGTGGCAATTCTTCTTACACCCTTGATTGGAATTGTCTCTCCTGCTCTTTTACGGCAACTTCTTCATGTGTTTCTTTCACTGTTACTTCACAGCATGAAAATTCACATTGAGAGATGTTCTACTGCAATTTTGGAAGCACAACATTTCTGTGCTATTAAAATAACATCAGTTATTTTAATGTTCCTTATTTAATTAAATTATTATTATCAATATTGCTTTTTTTCTCTTCTGTCTGAGGCAACATTAGTGCCTCTATTAATGTACACATTGATATGCCTGCCTGAAATACGCTGTCAGATGTTGCCTAAAATTATTTACTTCTTAAATCCGAGGGACTGAAGTTCAGGCAATAGTTCTGTCTTAGCAGCAAGTTACAAACTTTTGCCAATAGCAGAAGAACCTACCTGGGATGATATTCTCCTTCATGGGGCCTGGGGTTTAAATTAAAAATACCACTAAAATCAGAAGGAGCAACAACGTGTAGGTGACAGTGTGTTTCAGTTCTGCTGTTCTCTCAATGAGACCCTTAATGGCAGTAATGAATTTTATGGAGAAAAGTAGGGATCAGAAAGTCTCTAAATTCAGGTGTTTGTATGATTGCTGTTGTTTCACCAGGATCTGTGGTTTAAATACCAGAACAGTAGCAGATGTCTTAGCATCTTTAAATTTTATAGCTTTGTTTATAATTTCACTTTGTTAAAGTTTTAATGCTTTGAAGTGCATCGTACGAGTGCACGTGGCATAACTATTGCTAGAATCACTTAAAAGGAATTTGAGGAATTCTATTCTTAGCAATTTCCTACAGGCAGCTTTTCAAATTCACTTTATTGACTCCAAACTATTTCAATTTCTACTTATATAATTTTACAAGAAATATGACAAATGTAACTGTTCTCCCCATGTTTTATGTCCCTAATGAGGAGCAAAAGGTCAAGGACTTTGGGATGGAGGGGGAAGCCAATTACTCTTGCTACTGTGCTGTGGAATACTGCTAGCAACTTGCACTCATTTTCTACCAGCAGGATTACAGGACAGTTAATTTCCTGAGAAAGTTTATGAGGCTCAAAGGATTGGAGTTTGTATTTCTTTTTTCCAATGTTTACTACTCTTGCTTGAAAGAGACTGAGAAATATTCCCTCTGTATATATGCATGACATATATCATAAAAAACAAAAGCTTTTTAGAAGATCTAGAACTTGAAGGTTAGATTATTTTTTAAAGTGCTCTAAGCTGCAGATAGATGTCTGACTGATTTTCAAAATCATTTATATGCCTACCTTATCTATAGAGTTGATATGCCTAGCCTATGAGGTAGTTGTTAAAATACTAATTGACTATCTGCTTCTTAGGCACATTAGTTAAAAATCTGGTTCTAAATGTCATTAAGGACTATGAAGAAAGGAATTCACTGGAAAATAAAGAAAAAGTCAGAAGGAAAACCAGGTCAGTGTCGTTAGCAAACTCAGTAAATCCTTCTCATGTTTGATTCTGCACAGCTGACTTGAAGGCTGGATGCTGAGGGAATCACGGACTGGCTTGGGTTGGAAGGGAGCTTTGAAGATCCCCTAATGCACCCCCCTGCCATGGCAGAGACACCTTTCACTGGACCAGGTTCAAAAGCCTGTGATGTAAGAAAAAAGGTGGGTGAGAGCTTTCTTTCCCCACAGAATAACAGATTGAATTTTCCCAGTGTAAGGAGCAAGGTCATAGGGCAGGGACCTGCTTTTGGAAATATCAGGCCTGGCTCCTGTGTAAATAAAGCTTGTCAGCTCCCACTGTGGCATCAGGCAAGGCTGTGCAGTGAGTGAAGGTCACTTGAGCTGTTTCAGTCTCTGACCAGGGATGTGGGGCCAGGTAGTCGGTGCTTGTGCCCAAACAGCCACATTGTTAAATATCCTAATTGCAGGAAGTCCTCAGACATGCCCCATGGTGCTCTACAGTGTCAAGGGGGACACAGGGACAAGGACTGCCCAGGACACAGCTGCTCCATGGGTGCCACTGCCCAGCACAGGCCAGGCCTCAGCAGGGCTCTCGTCCCACAGGGAGGATGCAGGATCCACTGCTCCTCACCTGGTGTTCCATCCAGCTGGAAGTCATGCTTTGATGTCCAGTGAAAGGCACCCATGGGCTTCTATAACATGCTTTAAACATGCCCTGATGGCCTCGGAGCCTGAGACCAACTCAGAGAGCTTTGGAGATTATTTAGGGAAAAATGTGGTGAAGGATTTTAGCCAGTAGTGAGCACACCTGTTACAGAAAATTGAACCTTCAGCTGGGGTCTGCTCCATGGGTCATGGTGGAGGAGAAGAGAAAGATTTGAGACACTTCAATCTTTCTTCCCCAGATCACTAAAGACTGCAGAGATCTGTCTGAGGTCTGCAGCCCTGTAACCTGTACAGCCTGAAAAGGGATATGCCTGATATGCCAGGTGGCCTTTAAAACACACAGTTCCATCAGACTGGAACAGAGCTGCTTAATGCACTGCTAATTCTTCTCTTCCATTGCTGGGTTCTCTCCTTCTATCACGTCATCCAAAGTCCATGGCTTATCTGAAAACTGATACACTTAAATGTCAAAACCATCTGAGGATTTACACAGTCTCTCTGCCCTTTGGCTATTTCTTATTTTTTTTTCCTCTCACTTGGATCTCTCTGTGCCTAACTAAACTACTCATAGTCCTAGGAACAGAAGCTGGTGGTCCAGACTTTAATATGCATGTTGCTTTACATGCTCCTAATTTGAGTATGTGATTGATCTGAATCTGTTCTAAATTTTGTGTGCTGTACTCACCTAACCTTTTCCTAACTTTAACAGAACCAAAAATAATTTAAGGCATTTGAAAACAAGTATTTTGAGAAATCACTAGGTGAATGTGGCTATTTAAGTACCACACTAACCAATTCAGGCAAATAAGAGTGGTTTCTTTCTGGAACAGCCTAGTACTTTGGGTAGAAATTTTGTCTGCAGGGGAGACCATTACATGAGATGCATGCTGTGGTAGAATTAAGCAAACTTTAAGCCATGATTCACTGGCAGAACAGAAAATTGTTATCATAGAAGTTCTAGAATTTACACATAAAGAAAGAGCTAAGCTCTCTCTGATTAAGGACTGTGCAGGCATCCCTCTGTGATGTGACTAAGCTCAGTCACCAATGAACTTAATCCCTGTGATCCAAAACCTTTGCTGATTTACTCTGGTGTAAACGAGCAGAAATTCCTGAGGAAGTCTGGTTGCATTTCAGTGTAATGGAGGGCACAAACCTCTGCAATGGCAACACAATAAGGCAGGGCTTTGACTGCCACTTGACTCCAAATGCTGTTTTACTTGACCTTCAAATGGCACAGCCCCTGCCAACAGTGTTTGCATTGCTGCTTCTGAGGTGCATTATTTTAGTTTCTTCTTCGATTGCAGAGACCAGGAGATAAATGAACCCATAAATGGTAACTGATTACTTGAGTGGAGTTTAACTAGCAGAGTCTAAGCAATGCAGTGGAGTGATAGGAATGTTTTGGTTGGGTGTTTTCTTAGTTTTATTGCCAGCATGACAGATCAAAGTTTTCCTGGGAATGAGGGTAAGGAGAGAGATGGATGGATTTTGGTTCTTTGTTTGGTCTTGATTTAATTGAATGGCTTCAGGAGGATGCATTGTTTATTAGGCACAGACCATCATCAAACAAATAAAGACAAATTTCCTGGCAGATGTTTCTGAACATTTTGGGTTTCTGGTTTCAAGGTTTTTGGGTTTTCTTTAATATCTCTAAGAACATAAGAACATAATTCTGGTTTTGGTTTCTGTAGCCAAAGATTTGGAGTAGGGTTGCAGTGCGTTTTGTGTATGTAGGAAAAATTCCAACTCTTCTTTGCTAAACATGCTTAATGAGACCCTGAGTAGCAGCACTCTGAGAAGAGATTGATGCTATTCCCCTTTCAGCCACAGAGACAGTCTCTAGACTACCCCACAGCAGAAATTGTCTACTTCAGACCCACTCAAGAAAGCCTTATTTTGCCTCACTTTCCTTCTCTGTCCGTCAGCAGAGGAGTCTCCTCTATTAACACTGCATATGGTTTGTCCTCACCTGAGGATATCAAGGAATTTGTGGCTTTCTGGTGAGGAAATATACATTTATATGCATGCATGCATATGTATATAAACATGCACACCCATAAATATCTTATTTTCAAAAGTTCTCACCAATACAGTGTTAAATAATGACCATCATGTGTTATGTTGGGCCTTTTCTTGCTTTGTGGTTTGCCCAGAGGCGTTCCCAGTAAGAAACTGGGGCTGTGGGAGGTCTGTTTGCCCACTGATTGGAATGGCCAACTACTTTTGTTCCTTTTCCCAGCCTGTGAGAACATGCTGAAGTGCCTGGCAAATTACCTTATAAAATATGAAGAAGTTCAGTGTATTACTATCTTTCACAGCCTGCACTTGGCATTATGCTTTGGGTGTCTCATTCTTGTGACAGAGAGAGTAAAAAGAGCAGACAATGGAGTAGTACAACAGTCTCTAAATCTGTTGTGTGACATAATGAAAATGGGAAATGGTGCTGTATAAACCTGAGTTATTCTCAGTACAGTCTTTGGATTGAGATTCCTCGATAGGATGACCCAGTGCTCTCCTTTGTCTTAATTTGAACTGGCCACTGACTTGCTGTGTATGAGAATTCCTTGGATAACATCAGTAAGTGATGGATTCCCAGGACCCCGGCACATGTTTTCGAGGGCTTTGGTTTAACAATGAATGTCTTTGTTCTTTACCAAAATCCAGCCTTGTTTCATGAAAAGAAAAAGAGAAAAGCCTACCTCTGTAAATGTTGTTCATCTCAGAGGCCATAGTGAGAAACAATGCATCTTGCCAGAGTGATATGTCCGGGCAAGGAATCAAGTATTTATAATTTTCTAACACCTTTCCTTGCAGATAAGAAGCTAGCTAATTTTTCAATCAAGTGAGAACAGAGAACTAAGAAATGAGCAGGGTGACACTGGCTTGATCTAATATCCACTGGAGACCCTCTTTGTGTGTTTGGTTTTAGGTTTTCTGACACTGTGCTCTCCCAGCTCTTTGCTAGTGCAGAAACAGCAGCACAGTTCAAGTACTTTCTCATTCGAGTGTGTAAGCAGCACACGTACTGCCACCTATAATTCTGAAGCTACTGCTTGCATTTGTGTCTGTTTGAAAATGAGTATGTGAAGCTTAGGAATCAGGTAAGTCCCCAAATGGTTTCTCTTTATGTTCTTCCTATTAAATAGCTTTTCTCCATTTCTTAAATTAAGTGTTTCATATTTGGACAGTAGATCAAGCTGGCCTTGCTGCTATAATTGTCATCTTAAAAGAGCAGGTTTTTTGAGAGCTCATATTGCTAATAGCAAGCTGAATATGCATGGGGAGCTGCCTAGTGTGTTTCATCAGCATTCTCACTTGCCTTTCCTAGAAGTATTATGCCAAATTTTTCTTGTCTTTTGTGGTTTTGCCTGGTAAATATCTTAACAGCTCCAATGCCATAAATTAAAAGTTTAGCAGGTTAGTTGGAGGGGAAGTAGAACCAGCTGAGTAGAGAAGATGGGCATGGAAATGAAGAAAACCAATTTGAGTGGGCATGGTGGGTGGCAAAACCTCAACAGGTGCAGGATGTGTTACCCCAGGGAACAGCTTTGTGTTACCAGCTGTGCCATATAATGCACGAGTTTCTGCTTTGACAATCCCTGCCTTCATCCTGATGCTTAATAAAGCACCTAGACCTACATTCTATTCCCTGATGTGTCTTGCTGCTTAATCACACAGTATCCGTTTGATATTTGATCATATTTTTCTGCAGGAACAGTTTTTAAAATAATTACTCCACATGGGCATGGAATTATTTTAGGGTAGTTTACACTGACAATTTCCTGAGTGACATCTCTGCAGAGGGAGAGTCACAGTGAATTGTCAATTCATTAAAAAAGTTCAGTGAATGGATGGAAGAGTGCTTTCCAAGCACAAATTTGAGCTCTTCTCCTTAAAAAAGAAGAAAGACATTTCAGGGGGAAAAAAAAAGAGTTATAGAGTCAGGATCCTTTTCTGACCCATTATTGTTAGGTATGACAGATGCTAAAAAACAAAGCCCAGGTGTGTGAGAAGCAGGACATCTGACATTTGCATTCCCTTTTTCTCGGTGCTCTGGTGGCTGTCACAAGGTCCAGAGAAGGCAGAGATCATGATGTGTTTTGTGGCAGAAAAGGATGTTCTCTGCAGATGGAAGAGCCCCAGGCCCAGTGCTTCCACTTTTAGGGCAGGGGTGCTGAGGACTGTGCCCTTTCCTCAGACCTAATGCTCATTTTGCCTGCTGCAGCTGTATTTTCATTTCCTTCAATCTCTATTTGCCAGAGTTGAAGCCAAATTTTAAACACTGCTGTTAGATCATAATGCCTCTGCTTTTCTTTCAGGTTTCTGGGTTTTTGTTGGTGATGTTTTTTTCTGAAGTCAGGCCAGAGTACAAGGAGAGTGATGGTGTCAACACCAAGGTCTATGCACATGAGGCAAACTGCAGTGCTTATTGCTCCTGAAAAAGCCATTGGACACATGGAAATAGTAGCAAAAACCCAATTAGAATAAAGATTCCTCTTGCCTCTAAAGGCACCCCTAACTAACATGGGTGTTTCAGCTTTAATTTTTGTCTTCATCAAAATGACAAGACAAACACCAAAAGTGGTTTTCGTCCAATTTTTGAGGGTTTTTGCTTTTGAAATAGACAAGTAGGATTTCCCAAGCAATACATTTATTGGGATCTTGTAAATGTAAGTTTTTAAGCATGTTTTGCCTTACTGCAGCATTCAGTAATGAAAATATTGATCTTATTAACTGTGCTAATTAGAGCTGAACAAAATACCTCCAGCAACAGCTAGTGAATATGCAATGAAATAACAATTCTGAAATTGCTTTGCCGGTGTTTACAGGAGATGAATATTATCGGGGATAAGTCTGCTATCTAGAACATTGTGAGAAAAGAGTGTAGTAAATATTTGCACACTCTAAATTTTAAATTCATATTGTAATATTAAAAATTTACCTTGTAAAATCAAATAATATATATATATATATATCTTTTTTTCCCCCCAACTAATCTGCTTAGAGAATTCAGCAGGTTTTGCTATGCAGGTTCAAATGAGTAATCCCCTGTTGTCACAGCCCTTGAGCGGTGTATTTACAAACTGTCTGGAGAAGAAAGGAAGTCTCAGATAATTTGGAAATGCAAAGTGTTGATATTTGTGAAGAAATTACTCGCTCACTTCTGGCAATGACTCTTTGTTCAACACCTGATATTAAGTGTTGAGTATGCCTGGGGTTTACGGGAAATAGGCTTTAATACTTCTTTAAAAAGTGGGTTTAGTGTACAGGAAAAGATGAGTCTATAAAATACTTTGTGAAAGGACTGAAGAAGATTCATTCTGTTAATAGTGTAAGTTTCTACTGAACTTTGCAGCAATATCATGTTTGCTTCTGAGTACGAGTCTCCCAATACATTTGTCTTGCAGCAGGTGACAGAAATGCCAATGCAGGGAGATTCTGGGCCCATTGCTTTGCAACACGGCCAGCAGTGTAAGAGCTGAGGTTTCATTCTGATCTACTAAATATTGTTCTACCCTCTTCCTTTATACCATGACTCTTATTCTGGCACATGCTCCTACAATAGAGCAAACAGTTGTCTCTGTTGTAATGAGCCTTTTCATTACTAAAGTACTGCAGCCATTTCCAACAGCATACACAGTACTCATATTAATAATTCATTAGTGTATCAATTACTTATTTTTAGTTCTAAGTATTTAGTTAATGTTTCAGAGTTTTTTGACTGTAAGTGTGTCCTAGGGGCTTTCATTGCTACTATGAATTGCTGAAGCTTTTGTTTTGCCTGTGTGGAAAAAATGGAGTTGTTGAGTTTAGACACAATCCTAACATATGGGGGCAGAATGAAAGACGTAGAAAATTTATGATGCTGTGGTGGCCAAAAGCAGGCAGAGCTAAATCCAAAGTCTGGCATGTGCTCTTTAAAATGAGGCATTTTGCCATGTTTTTGTTGGAGAAGCACTGACTGTTGGGTAACAAGAATTAAACGTCTTAATTAATAACATCAACTCTTGTGAGTTGGGTTTTTTTGGTTGTTTTTTTTTTTTTTCCCAGAATAAGGATTAGCTAATCTCTTTATTTTTTAATTTATTTTTTCTCCTAAGTGTTTACTTCCTTGACCCATGTTATACCGTGGATTTATGTTCCAGTATGTGGGTTCTTCATGTACTTTCCAACCCTGGTTCTGCAGCTCAGAAATGGAATTCATTCATTACGGTTTCATTTTTGGGCAGCAATCCCACAAAGTCTCTGGCATATGGGGATGTTGATGGGATGACTCACATGCACAAAATTAAGCTTGTGTTTAACTAATGGTAGGATCAGAGCTTTAGTCACTAGTAGAAATGTATATTTGATTTCCTCCTGGACTTAGCATAACATAGAGGGAAAGATATATTCCCAGTTGGAGACATGGAGAGAGGGTGGTGGTCAGGGAACAGTCCCTGCAAGTCCCTGCCCCTCATGTGTTTGTTTGAACTGACAATTTTTCTTGAAAAATGAGAGGCTCGAATTTCAGGAAGGTTTTTTTCTTTGTATTAGTGGTTATTCTAAAAAGGAAAGCACATAAAGTCACAATAAGTGATTTTTGGTAGAATGATTTAAGGTAGAATGGCTGGCTTAGATAGATCAAAAGCTTATGTTCCCTAGGTAGTCGTCTCTCCCTTATGGGATTCCTCTGAATGTTTAGTGCTAATGCAAACAACAAAAGCCAATATGAGACTCAGCTGTAGAGAGCTTCTGCTTTTGGCACTGGAAATAAAAACTGTCCAAATAACTCTCAGTGCTGACCTCTGGATGCACTAAATTCTGTATACTTGGGTTTTTATGTTCATGCATGCTGTTTTCATTATTATAATGGTCATCAGAGTGTATGTTTGTTACGTGTGTAAAGCCCTGACCTATATCTGAATATCTATCTTAGTTCCATGCCATGCTTACATCAATGTTGAGCTGCTCCACAGCTGTCCTGAATTTCTTCCTTGTTCTCATGCAATGGTCAGGTGTGGCCTTGTGTAAAACAGAGTAAATTGCTGCAGTGCTCTTCTGCCATTCTTCAGCAGAATTTCTTGTCTGCTTTATATCCCGTGTCTCCTGTGGTTGTCTTAGCTGGGTGCTGAGCCTGGATATTAACCAGCACAATTCAGAAAGTTCCCAGACTCTGTATTGGCCCCCTCTGATTTTATTTTGCTGTAAACTTGGAAGAGTTTTCTTCCAACTTCTTTATATTTGTGTAATTTTTATGATATTTCCCAAAGACTACATTGACCTTTCTTTAAAGAACAAGCACATCATTTTTCCATGAGGGTTTGGGGCTTGAGAGAGCAAGCAGAGGTGGGTAGCAGAAAAAGCAGCATTTTCCAACCTTCCCTTGGAGAGAGCTTCAGGGAACATCTGATAACTGCATCGGCTGGGAACTCCTGGCTCACTGCTGATGGTGAGGTTTAGCTTCCAGAAGCTTTTGCTTCTGTCAGCTCTAACAGAGCTTCTGCTGGCTGTCTCCCGGTTAGGAACTGCTGCAGCTCTCGCCTCCAGCTGACAGCTGTGCAGGAGAAGTCACGCGCTGCTCCACAGGCTGTGGAAGAGCCCAGCTCCAGCCTGGAGCCAGCACAGAGGTCCTGCTTGTGGCAGCACTTGGCAGGGTGGTTGCAGAGTGGCCCAGAAGTTCTGCTTAAAACTGTCCATTGGTAGTGTCAGTGTGTCAAGGGCCACGATCCAGCATGAGCTGAAGGGACTTGGCACATCAGAGGACTGAACCCAGATGGGACTCCCATGAGAAGGTGCTGCCTTCCAGGTCCTGAGCTACAGGGAATATCTGAGGACTCCCCCTGTCTGAGCAACACTAGTTGCAATGAGGTTCCTGTTTGAGATAAGGAAAAAGATTTTTCACCATGAAGGTGATCAAACACTGGAGCATGTAGCCAGAGGCTGGAGACAGTCAAGTCTTAAGTCTCTTGGCTCGAGAAAGCTGTGCAGCCTGGGTAGCAGAGCTTTGAATGGTGGGGTGGACTGCAGAGGTCCTTCCTAACCTGAGTTATTCTGTTGTAAGCAATGGGAAAGTGGCATAGAGCCTGTGAATATTTGGCTTTGGGATTGGCTCAAATGAAAACCTAAAGGTCGATTCCTATGTGTGACAACAAGGAGCTTCAATTACTGAGTTTATTAACTCAAAGTGGTGCTTTATCCTTTATTCTCCCACCACTTAAAGAGGCTTTTGAATTTCTCAGTTTAACACAGAAAATAAAGGTGACTCTCTAATCACTTTTCATGAAATGACCCTGTCAGGTTTGAAGTGATATTGATTTAAAGTTGTAGAGGGAGGGAGAACATTGCAATCCATCTGATGTGGCAGCCTCAATAGACTCAGAGGGATATGATTATAATTATCATTGCCATTAAACACTAATTAGTACTGTTAATTAGTTAAACACTAGACTAAGCCTGTCTTGTTCTGGTGTTGTTTATTTATTTATTTAGGGGAACAAGGGAAGGTAAATTAATCAGGAAAATTTTATTTGGTCCCTCTCACAAGAAGAGTGGCTCTTGATCCTATTACTGCTTGTCTCTCTGCATTTTATGAAACCCTAGAAGTTATCTTGTACAATAGCTGGATAAGATCAGTAGTTCAGCTGTGCACAGCTGTCCTCCTGAGGAGGATCCTCATTCTGCTACTCCAGCTCTGCTCTGTAACATAATAGTGGCTCTGTGCCTGTGCAAGTCAGTGGAGAGTTTGCCTTTGACTTCAGTGGATGCAGAAAGAGGCCCCAAATGTCACAGATGTACTCACCTGTCTCAGAAACGGGGGAAGTGACAGGTCAAGAATATGATTAAATTCTCTGATTGCTCTGCAGTGATTATTATGGGGATTTTTTTCAGTGTGCCATGGCAAGAAGCACTCTCGGCAACACAGTCCCCCCTGGCTCTAGAAGGGTTAGTTTGTAGAAATATGTAATTTTCCCTTACGGAGATTTGTGCTTCGAAACAGTAGTTGGCAAGAGAGTGTAGTGGGTGACTCATGGTACCCTGATCTGCCAGAATTAGGGAAAACTGAAGTGGGTACCATTGCTCTGTAGCTGTGAGAAAGAAACAGGAACTCATGGGGGTTTTTTGCCTTCAGTGCTACAGTTTGGAGTCCAGAATTTTCAGAATCTCAGACAAAATTCAGAGATTCTTGAACTGGTGTGGGAACCGCTCCAAGAGATACCAGAATGGCATGAGGATGAAAATGTGGGAAACCTTTCCTGTGGAAACATGCATGCTAGACCAAAGAGAGGGTTACCTGAGGGAGGAAGGCCTTTACTGACATGTATGGAGTCCATGCTTGAGGGAGTTGCTCAAAACAGACAGCGGAAGGTCTGAAATGCCTCTACAAAATAAAGTCCTGCAGCTTTGGCAGTGACTACCCTTAGTGACTGTCCTTTCCTTTTGAAAAGTGTGTCTTTGCTGGGTAAAGGGTTTACTACCTGCTGTCTCTCTGAACCAGGAATCTCCTGTCTTTTGCAGGTGTTCTGTCCCAAATACAGGTCACTGCCATGTACACTACTGACCAGAAATGGAAAAGGCAATGATCGTGTCTGAGATGCAGACAGCATCTGGGTGACTTTAGAAGTGGAAAAAATATGCACAAATAAGGGGACAATTGTGTGTCTGTGTATAAAGTGTCAAATATAATTTGGTATATAATTTCCAAAGTTTCTCTTTTATTTTGAAGTTCTTTTTTCCATTTTTAATTACTTACATTTGTTATTGAACTTTTTTCTTTTCTCATTTGTTCTCAAAGTAAACACTTTCTATCCACTCAAAGTTTTCTCTGTCTTTTTCCAGGTCACTTGATCCTGAAAAATGCACAGAATCCATCTTCATCCTTTTTTTAATTAAATTTTCCATTTGTTCAAGTAAGTTTGATTTTGGTTTTAGTTTGTTTTTTTTTTGTTGTTTTTGTTTTTTTTTTTTTTTTAATTTGCACATATTTTACTGAATTTCCAGACATGTAGGCACAACTTCTGATTATATCAACTTTTTATTTCACTTAGAAGTTATCTGCCTTTTTGTGCTACTTTGCGATCAGATTTAATAACAAGTATCTAACAATACATAATAAAGGTTTGTATAGCACTGAGTAATTAATTAACAGAACAGGTACACGATGAACCATTTAGCTGTACCTGGACAACTCTATACAGTAACAAGCTCTGAGCGTCTTGTTTTTTGGTGGGGTGGAGATCTACTCAAATTTTATGTATCTCTTTTCCAGAATGCAGATGGGATCTGATCCAAACACTGGAGAGCTGAAATCTTGAGTACCAGCTTCTTCTTCTTGTCCTGGACTCGACCGAAGCTCTTCTAAGGGTCACCTCCCTTTTCTGAAGAAATCTCAGAACACCATGCTCACTATTTTTACTGGAATGGCAAAACATGCTTTCTTTGAGCTTTGCAACTGGCAAAAAAGCACATGTGACAGCAGTTTCACAACACAGTAAGTAGAAATTATATATAAAATATTCAGGTTTGCTCCTCTGAGTAAGCTTGACCTGCCTGTGACAGATCCTGTTCAGGGTGGGCTGCACATCACTGGTACCCTTTTTATGACTGTGGTGTAAGAGTCAAAACACAATGGAATGTGTGAGTACATTTTGGGCTGGAACTCTGAGGGGGAGGGTGTGATGAGATGGAGTGTTAGCTTTGTATTGAATGGTCCTGCTTTGATTGCCTTGTGTAATTTTCATTCTAAAATTCATAAACCCCACCCCATTTTGGGGGTGAATAGTGTTAATGTATTTTACAGTGTGATTGGTTTAACAGCATGTCCTGCAACACAATCTGGCCTGCATGAGCAGAAACTGAAACAAGAGAAGGGCATTTCATTTCCGGCAGACAAAAGTGGTGATTTCCAAGACTTCCTGAGCTCCTGTACCTTGGTTCTGTAACATTTTGTTGACTGGAGTGTGAGTTATGATTTGCAATAGCAAAATAGGTAAGCCTTGTTATGGCAAAATCATTAAGGGATAATTTTGGTTCCCACTGAGGCCTTTGACAAATGCCCTCTTAATGCTAGTGGGAACATTAGCAAGGTGTAGACCTCTAATTTGAAGCATTTAAATTATGAGCAAAGGCCCATCTGAGTATTCCTTACAGTAAAGTACTTTCAACAGTGAGCACTCGGTTCCCATTCTGCCCCTGCTGTCACCAGCTGTGGTGCTGGGAGGGGATCAGCTGTCCCCAGGAGCTCCAGCTCCTCTCCCCTGGCCTGGCAGAGCTGGGGGCTCTGCAGCCAAGGCAGCCAGAGGTGTCTGTGCTGTCCGGGGAGGGCTCCGTGCTGCCTCCTGCCCACGGCTGGGGGTGAACACCTGGGATGAAAGCAGCTGTGGGTTTTCCTTGTGAGGAAAGAACAGGGACTTTTCCAAGGCAGGAGACTCCTGCAAATGCTGGCTGTTGGAGTCAGAAATCTGGCTACCTGCTTGGGCTTGCTGATTTACTCGTTCCATGTTTTTAATCCTGTCATATGCAGTGAATCATTAGTGGGCCCAGAGGAGAGCTGTAACCTCTATAAATAAAAATAGCACTTCTACTCTTATTTTTATATCAGTACATAAAATAGCCTCACCTTTCTTTGTCCTCTCCTTTTTCTCCATATTTTTATTTCTTTTCTGTAATCCAGTTTCCTTATTTGTTGTGTCATGCATCCTGCTCAGAGAAAACTCATCAGGCTTACTAAATATGAAAATGATAATATCTTTTAGGATTTTTGTAATTTTTTCTGCTGTAATGGATGGTCTTATGCAAAACAATGAGAAACATAAGGATATTGAAGTCACCCCTCTTTAATGAACAAGTAAATCATGAAGCTGGGAGTTTGAAGGACTCCTTCATAAATTAGGAAATTACTTTGTAATTTAACTGGCTTGTCCAAAAAAAACCCAAACCAAACCTCAAAAAAACCCAGTAAATTAAAAGTAGCCTTTACTGGGGGAGACCTTGGAAGACTTTTCAGTTATTTTTTCTATCTTAAAAATCCTGTCAGTGCTTCTTGTTCTGATTTTTGGCATATTTGGTAACATCCTAGTCTAAGAAATTTACTGCAGCAACACAATTCAGAAATGACTGCATGGCAGGACTGCTTCAGCAGGAGACTCCACTCAGACCATGGCTAATATACATGTCGACTTAAAAAAATGTACATGTTGAGCTCAAAAAAATGCTCATGGGATGGGAATATGAATCGTTTTTTGTGTATGGGCCTAGGAAATACAGTACTTACCTAACAACTTTAAGAAAACAAAAATATAAAGAGAACAGCTCTGGCCCTTCTGTCCTCTTCCTCCTTTAAAACTCTTCAAAAGTTCTGGATGTAATCCCTGACTGTTGAAAGAGAATATTTTTGTTGTCTTTTTATTTAGGTAGTAAGAATAAAGTCCCTGGCTGAAGGAGTTAACAGCACTGCCCAGATGTAAATGAAGAGTGAAACAAAAATATCAACAGCACCAAAATCAAATAAATTCTTTAATATATCTCCAGTACATTGAATTGAACTGCTAAAAATTTTGTGCTCTGGCTGGCAAGCTGAATGAAATGTGAAACCACATAGAAACATCTACAGAAAACAGCTTGTTTGAGGATTGTCACTTTGCTCTGAGAGAAATGTCTCCTTGTTTCTTTTTGGCTGTGGTAACTAACCTTAAGTCTCCACAGAGAACTGTATGATGATGAGCTGAGGCACATGGGAGCCAAGTGTTTGTGCCCTCTTGATCTCTCATATAAGAAATGAGACTTCAGTCCTTGAGGAGGAAGAAAAGAATGAAAAAGGCCAGTTCCTCGGGGAATATTGTCAGGGCTTTAGAGCAAACAATGCCTGTATCCTTTCACCGATGACACAGACTGGTTCATCCCCCTCTAAAGGGATGGGGAAGAGAAAAACAGCTTATGGTCTCTACATCTTCACTGAACAAAACCTGTATTCTGGGCCTTGTAGCTGTTTGAAGGATTCAGTCGTAATTATAGAGTTCTCATGAAACTCATTTTACTTTCTCCTTTTACTAAACAAATTGGTTATGGTTTAGGACAGCCTGGGACTCCAAATTAAAGTGTGAGAGAAGAAAGAGGAGTGTGAAGGCAAGCTGGTTAGTGGATTCTGTATGCCACAGCTGAGACAAGGAAGATAAACTGTGATTCTCATTTTAAATTGGCTCAGTGCTGGCACTTCTGTTCCAGGTGACTTGCAATTAGATTTTCACAGAACTCATTCTTCTGTACAGACTGGCAGACATTTAGTTCTGGGTTGGGATGCTCTGCCACCTGCCCTGCCCATTTTGCTCCATGCAGGCTGCCTTGGCCAAGGCTCTTCCATTCCTCCTGGCCTTGCTGGGCTGACAGCCAGGCAGAAGGAGGAGGTCATCTTTTGTTAGATATTTTCCTCTAGAACATCTGTTAACAATCTACCTTTATTTAAAAGTAAAAGCTGGGTAGCTGCAGCCAATTTAAGACCATATCTCTGTGGAAAAGGCAGCTTTAGGGAGAAAAACTAGATAGTCACGTTCCTCTTTGTGAAAAGAAGACTGACTGGTGTGAAAACTGTTTGGAATAAGTATTTCCATTACTCAGAGACAATCACATTGTAAATTGAAGTAGCAGAAGTAGAAAGGGTGCTGGTTATTTGTCTCAGGACTTACAAAGTGGGTTAGAAGCCTAGGCAGACTGGCTGTAAGGGGTTTAGTCATGTGAGCTGAATACTGACATTTCTAAAACAAATTTCCATCTTTATAGACTATATAAAATCAGAGAAAATAAGAGAAGTTTTGAGATTTTCCTGAGATAACTCCATCTATCTCATCTCTTGCAAATATTTCTCGAGTAATTTTCAAGATTTTGATGAAAGAGACACTGCAACATCCTTGGAAATTTATTCCAGCATCTAACTTTTTATATAGACAAGGATTTTCTTATTCCTTGCAGCAATTCAAACCCATTTTTGCTCATCCTGTCTACCAAATATAAACAGTATTCTCTTTACAATAACTTATGTGTTGAAGATTGTGGTTGTGTCTTCTGGGTTTCTTTTCTGCAGCTTAAACAACCTCAATTCTTTTTTGATAGAACCTGTTTTTTAAGACTGTTGGTTATTTTATGTTGTCCCTCTGGGAACATCTCTTGCTGGTCTGTCTGAATTGCCAAAGCCTGACCCACTACCCCTAGCTATGAATTACAAATATAAAGCTACATTCTAAAGCTTTTCTTCATATGACTTAAATATGTCAAATGTCAAAGCATCTGTAGGAAGCACTTGTTTTTTAATGGAATGATTTGTCTTTACATGGTTCTCATTCTGGTGTTGAACAGTTGGAGAACATTTTTTGCTTCGTAATTGTGAACTGTCATTAGCAACTGTAAAAAATTATTACTCAATGTCAGAAAAGAGGACAATCTCAGGTCCGGGACCACAAAAGAAAATTTTATTGAAAAATAAAAACTTGGGAGTTTTTCCCAAAAAATAAACAAAACCAACAACAAGAAAAAATTGAAAAGTAAAATAAACAATAACCTGGGTGTTGGGGATTAAAAATCAGGCTAGAGCCTAAAAAAGGAAAAGGCTCAGCACTCTGAGACAGAGGGCTGCAACCTCAGAAAAGGTCTCCAGGTAGGAGAGGATAACTCAAAAACATAGGGACTCACTTAAATAACTTATAAAAATAAACATGTTGTGCAAACCTTAGAAAAACACCTTTTTGACTACACAAACTGACAGAACGTGTTTTAAGTATTTTTAGGAACATAACCAGTTAACTTTTGTTTGGACTTTTGGATTTTTAAACTGTATAAACTTAAAATTGATTGACTTGTATAACTTTATTAACATTTAACCTCTAAACAACACAGGAAAAAGGGGAATTTTAGGATTTTTAAACTGTAAACTCAGGAAACTAACTAGAACAATGATAATTTCTACTAAATGGGGAAAATGGTTACTCCCTAGGGATGCCTGGGGTCAGCTTGTGTTCTTTGGGAGCAACCTTAATATGAAAACTGGGAAAGTGGTCACTTCTTGGGGATGCCTGGGGTTGGCTTGTGCTCTTTTGAGGTGACCTTAACTGCTTTTATTGTATAGCAATTGGCAATTAATAAAATCATGTTAATTAATGTTCCCCATGGTCTCTTAAGGGCAAAAGTCATTTTCGGAGGGAATTGTTCATGACACTCAACATATTTAGTGATGTCTTGTGAATGCTTTTGGAAATATACTTTTAATCTTTAGGTTTTGATATTGGTGACCTTTGTAACATGACGTGCAATGAAAATGAAAGCTTATTAACCAAGTTTCTCACCTTTTTATTTTCACTTAACACTATTCTGTAATGATGTAGGCAACACAGCCATTCCCCAGAAATCTTTTCTATACCAATCTTTACCTTTCTGTACTTCTTTTAGGCCTTGCTGAGTCCTCTCATGTCCAAAGAAATCAATCCTGTTCTTGTCAAGACTCATGGTTGAAGCATTCTCTTGGATTATTTCCATTTTTCTTCTTGAGCCCCTTAGTCTGGCCATGAACTTTAAAACTAGGCTTACTACCACTCTGAAGGTGTCTCCACATGGAACCAAAGCACAGATTAGTATTGGAATGCATCTTGTGTCTGGCAATGGGATGAAGAATGTTTTATGTGTATCCTTGTGGGTTGTGACACATACTGAAATTCTGGTGTTAGCTGCAAACATAGTCTTCATGCTTCGAATATGTGTTTTCTTGTTATTTTTATTTATTTATATTTAATTCTTTCCTGTCTCTTTTCCAACCTTCTCCCTTGAAATGAATAGGTGATCATGATGAGTTTCTCAATTTTTAAATAGTCCTTTTAGACTAGATAAGTGTGTTTTTCAATTATTAAAAACATGACATTTTTTTCTTGACTTCTGGAGCAACAGTTGCACAGAACATGTTGCCCAGGCAGTGCTGTGTACACTGAAACACCAGACCAGGCACACTCAGTGTTCAGGACCCTCCCTGGTCCAGACTGGGCTGTGCCAGTCCATAGCTGGAGCTGAACAGCTCTGCCTGTGTCGATGGTAAAGGGGCTGGTCACTGCTATGAACCTAAACTTCCCTTTGAAATGCTGCAGATCAAGATGGGAATATTCAAGAGAAGATGTCTGTGAGTGAGGTAGAGTTGTGCATGATTCCCCACTGTGCAGCATCCTGTTATTTATTCCATCTGAACTTTTGAATTTAAATTTATGGGTGCTTTTCTTTCTGTTTGCAGGGCAGACATAAACATGTTCCCTAAACATATCCACTTCCTACAAAACAGAAAGTTCATTTTACTTCTCTGGCTGAACTTGTACTCAGGTAGCTTTTGATGGATGTGTTGTTTATAATTCTCCTATGGTGCACAGCTTCACCAGAAGTTTGACTGTCTCCTGTGTTTTGTTGTGTTCATTACAGGGGGAGGCATACACAGGTTTCCTGAAGCTTCTCTTTGGTAAGAGAATTACAGGGAGGGAGCAGCCAGCTCGTTTCCTGTTTGAGATGTGCTGAAACAAAAGAAGTACCCATTGGGCTGCCCCTCTTCTTTGTCCTGCTCGAAGTGGATGACAGTCGAGGCAAGTGCATGTCAAACATGCTGAGTCCCTTGCGTACCACAGTGCACATTTCCCCTCGTTTTAGGGTTTGTTTCACATGTTGTGAGCTGGATGGGGATTTTTATTAAGTGCTCAGACATGTATTGCTGACTTCCTCTGATTTCCTCTGACAGCTCTACGACTCTAAGCTTCACTGGTCCCCTTACTCAGACACATGCACTTACCTGTCATTGGGGCACCGCTTACCAGTATTACAAGTTTTGACTTATTAAGGTTCATGTTGCCACAGAAACACTTTTATTTTCAAAATTATTTATAATTCATTTGGGGCAGCTGACTTTTCTGTATTTTTCATCATGTTTCTTATTTACTTTTTAAATTAATTTTGTGGCTAGGTGCAGTACCCTACTGCGCACAATTATTGCACCAAGATAAAATCTAAGCATCACAAAATCATTTCCAAAATCTAGGCAGTTGTTGGAATCATTGCAATAAAATCAACAGAAAAGTCCTCTTTTTCTTTGCCTTAAACTGAGTCACTTACCTGACATTTAAAATATTGCCTTTAATATTTCTTTCTACCTCATTAGAGAGTTAAATAATCCATGAGATAGTATGTATTAAAAAAATCTATTCAAAATATTACAATATTGCTTTTCAGAAAGCCTCACAAATCTACCTTGTACACTGAGCCTATACCTCATATATTGGTTAACAGCCAAATGGAGCTATGTCTTACAGTCTAATTAAAGGCAAAAATCAGGACAACCAGAGTTGTCTTTTGTAAACTAAAAGTCCTCTTTTATGTGCTGCGGAGGTGTCAGCACCATTATAAGGACTAATCAGACGTTTTACAACGTCCTGGTACCAGGGAGGAAGTGGCATTGTGTGTAGTTTAAAGATGATTAAGTTTCTTTAACACACTGGGGTTAGATATTTAAGGATTCCTTCAGTGCTCACCTGCTGTTACGAGGGGAAGTACTTTATTGTCTCGTAAGAAGGAATTGGGCTTTTTGGAGAATTAAATGCTTGTGTGTAATGACAAGCTTCCACTTCTGAAAGCCACTGAAAAGAACAAGCAAATTGTTGTAAATGTAATGGGCTTCATGTGTTCATGTCATGCATCCCAGCTGGAGTATGTATCTATAAATCCAAACTCACCTGCTTATTGTATGTGGCATTTCACATCACTTTCTTCTGTAAAACATATATTTTCATCACTCATCTCCCCTCCCCCAGCAAACACCCAAATAACTCTTCTTTGCTTTCCTTAACAAATGTAATTAGCAGAAAGCCTAGGCCAATGGTGTGTGCCTTTTCACAATAAAATTAGATTATCTCTTTCATGTGTAGACATTTCATTTAACAGCTCATGGTTTACAAACCAGACTCGTGCTTAAATTGGGCAGTAAGAAAAGTGGGGCCGACTTGTTTCCATACTTTATTTTTTGATGCTTGCATTTTTGTCACTCAGAACTTGGTTATGATCATAATCTTGCTTGTTGCTTCCATTTCGCCCCTGTATTCTATCTGATTTTATGTGAATTCACATCTTGAGTGTGAAATTCCTTTCTTCTTCTGAATGCTTTATATGCCTAGCTAGAAAAAGAAAAAAAAAAAAAAACAACAAAAAAACAAAAAACCAAAAAACCAAAAAACCAGAACCAAGACAAATATGTATACATTCATTTTGTCTTAATGATAGAAAAAATTGTGCCAAAACTTGTTTGATGTGGTCCCTACTGTGCTTGTAAACAAGTGAGCATGCCCCTTTGTGAACAAAATTTGTAGTTATATCATAGATTTAACTGAAGCTTCTAGTATGTATGAGAAGATCTTTAGATGAGGCATTCTGAAGACATTAATCAATGTCAGCTCTAAAGAGTAATTTTAAAAATTCCATTTAGTATGTGAACTTCTTGCAAAAATATATCTTCTGATTAACTGTCTAAACTGAAGTGAAAAGTTCTGTCTGCCTAGTGTGAGAGCAATCAGTGTTTAACAGACTCACAACTGTTTCAAAAGAATTCAACACCCAAATGTAATGGGCACTTTTGAAACTAAATTTTCCACGTGGTGTTTAGGGATTTAACCATGCAGTGCACATTAGTGTTAATGGGAAATTGTCCGGACAAATCTCTGCACATTACACTGCAAATGCACTCCTTAGTGTTTAAAGCTGGCCTATTAACACCCATTATGGAACCACACTCAGGAAAGGAGAGGAAGAAATATGGTGCCTGGACATCCATCACACAGCAGTACAGACCCCCATTCAGCCCCACTCCCCCAGTTTTGGGGGGGTTTGTTTTATTTTATTTTAATTTCTTTTGGATTTTTTTTTTTTTTTTTAACAGCAATTCTACAAGAAGACTGTATGGGGATATTCTTCCCTATGAAAAGGCATTTTCCCAGATTGAAAAATAACTGTTTTTCCAGGGGGTAGAGTTGAAGTTGGCATGGAACCTGTGGAGGGGTTGTAAATACAGCAGTAGGGTTTTCTGCTTTTATTTCCCTCTTTCATTTTTTTCTTTTCTTTCTAACTAGCTTTCATGTCAATCCCAGCCATTCTTATGCTGATTCTGGACCCAATTCAGCTCCAGCAGAACTTAGAGGTGAGTCAGGGTAATGTGATGGAGAAAGCCTAACATAAATTTGACAATAGCATTTTTTTTGATTATACAATGGTAAATTGGACTTGTGTTGAGAACACCTAAGTTTAGATAAAACTTTTGCTACCCACTGCTCAGTTTTTCAGTCATTCTTCACTGATAGCATATCTAGGTTCAAGCTCTGGTTTCTCCGCATTTACTTATACTTAATGGAAGAATTCCAGTAAGAAATTTTGGAAGTTGATCATCTCAACACAGTTGTCATCCTGGCAATAAAGACAGTAAATCTGGAATGTGGGCAAATGGCTGAAGCTGCTCTGTCGCATCTGTTGGATGTCCCAGCCATCAAGCTATGTGGAGAAAAGGACTTTATAACACCTGTGTAAAACAGGAAATGTCTTTGTTTTGTTCCGGGTTACTGCAACATTTTTGAAACACCGAATTTACCCATTGTGGGAAAATTCCTTACAATGAGAATGTGGGGATCCAAAAATTGGGTAGGGAAAATGAAGAATAAGGGTGTGAGAGATACAACAGAGTTTTTTTTCAAAAAACCATAGTCACTGAAGAGCTTCATTTCCATCTGGGATTTGCAGTTTTGTTCAAGGTCTTGTGCTTTACTTTGTTCTGATGTTCTGAATCTTGCTCTTTAAGAAAAATTGAAATAAGGTAGACTAGAATATTTTTGCTCTGGGGTGACTCAGCAGAAAAGCATAATTACAGTTGTTCCTTCTTTTTTTTGGTCATTGAAACAAATGAAATGTGTAACTACAACCCAAATCCACTTGGGTAATATCTCTCCCTTGGAGAGTTATGGACCTTGGAACACGATGTCTGATGGCTCCTATCACTTTTCTGAGAACTTCTGCAAGGAAACTGAACTCAGGTTAAACCCCTGTTCTTTGAGGAGCTGACACAAGATTCTGTGTCTAAAAATTCCTTCTTATTTTTCCAGTTCACAATGTGCATTTTATCTTTATTGGTGCAGAATGTGTGCTTTAGAGTAAATACTGCCTTGTAGTTTTCAACAACTGAAATCTCTCATAATTAGCAGACAGATTGATAACAAATGCTCGAGGTGCCCATTAGTTATGTCTACAATTAGTGGAAAAGTGCCACAGCCCATTCTAAGGAGTTATTAGGGGCATTTCTGTAGGAATGCAATCAATTCTTTGCTCTGCATAGTTAGCCAAAGCCAGTAGAGCTAACTTAAAAACCCCTTTTACGGATTCTTTAAAGACAAGTTAAACTAGATTTGAAAGACTTACCACAAAAACGTTGTTGATCCACTAATGTGATTGAGTCTCTGGCACAGCCTATTTAAATTTTCCTCTTTACAATACTTTTTCAGAGGAATATGAATGGGATGTATATGAGTTTCCCTTAATGTGTTGAAGTGGCTTATGATGATTTTTTTCTTTCCTCCTCCCTTCTCTGTGATGTATGCAATGACAAACTATTCCTGATGAACATTTATTTAATGCTGTTCTCGCTACCTGTTCTTACTACTCACTAGAGCACCACTCCTCCAGAACTATGAATACCCTCTGCCTTCACTTCCTTTCAGGTTCTGAAATTTCCTTGCTTTGTCCCTTGTTGGTCTCCTGTTCCAGCTCTGGCACACAGCGCTGCCCTCTGTGCTGCTTAGCCAGGGGTCTGCTGGCCTGCAGCCCAGCCAGCCTGTGTTCAGTGTAGGCACCTGCTGGGATACCTTTCCAGAGAGCTCCTTACAGCCCCATCACTGACACCAGTGGCTCTGCTCCACGTGTCATGAGGTCTCTTTGCTTTACCTGTCACCCATCAGCTTAGCTCTGCTTCTCTCACCTGCCAGGCTCATTGTAGGATCCTTGTGGCCACCGATCCCACTTTGACATTGAATTCTTTGCTTTTCTAATGCCCTCTCCAAATCCTGCTTCACCTAACTTCCTGCTGTCTTCTGCAAGGACTTTATTATGTTTTCCTGCCTAAACTGGGATCCCTCACTCTGCTTCTCTGCAGTGCTGCTGTCTCCAAGGACCCCTGGCTGAGGGACTGGCTCCTGACTGGGATCTCATGTGTGACTGCAGTGAGAGTCAGGGGTGCTGAGGTACTGAATGGAGAGGGTGGGATGCAAGACCCTGGAGGATTTATTCCTTCAGTTGGGCAGCTGAGTGACGCCCTATTGCCAAGGAAGGATTCCCTTGTTAGATATGGTTCATGTCTTATGAAATGATAGGTATGAGCCTTGGTCCTCCTGGGGCTCTTGCTCTCTTCTCAAGGGCTGCACATCCCACCTTTGTGCCACTGTCACCAGGACTGCAGTGAGCTGCAGGAAGCAGAAGGCCTGAGCACCTGGAGCTGGAGGCAGGGTGACAGCAGCACAGCTCAGGCAGTTCTGGGTGCCCAGAATGTGTTTAAAGCTGCTAAGGTGGTACAAACACTAAAGTGATGGGGCAGCCACAAGCATTCCACTCTGATCTCTGATTAAGAGAACACAAACCTCTAAGCAGGAAGGCTTGTTGAAGTAAGATAAGCATGGTAGTTACTCACTGCTTATTCCACACAAAGTTGATGTATCAGGTCTTTGTCTTATGCAGCCTGTGGGAGAAGTACTTTTCCATCTGTGCTGTTACTGTCAGTTTTAAACGTGATTTTGAATCCTCTTGAACTGTTATGGCAGTTTCAGCCTTATCCTGTCTTAAAGGTCCCATAGATTTTGGTGGCTGCTTTGATTGATCCTTCCATTGAATGCCCAGAATTCTGCTATGCACCACCGAGGAGGTGTACTCAGGGGAGTGGAATGCTCTGCATTTACCCCAGCACAGGGGAATGGGTCTGTAGTGTATCTGTCTCTGCTCCAGCAGAGTGGCAGTGCTCTGATTAAGCAGATGGATAATTGAAATAACTGCTCAGGGAAATTCTTACCCCTGCCCCATGTAAGCATTAGGTTTCTGTCAGGAATAAAAGACAATTCTCGCGACGAAGTTGATGGAAAAAGGTAAAAATGTTTATTGAACTCCGTCGCGTCTGAGAATCCCCGATAAAAAGAAGAAAAAGCGAAGCAACAACAATGATTAGGTCCCGGGCAGTGATTGGCACGCCTGGGTTGCCGCTGGCAGCCCAAAGGAAGCTCGTCAGAGCCGGGCGTCCTTTGGATTTAAGACCCAAAGGTTACTGAAATATTTAGATATTTGCCTTAAAAATGTTTGAGGCCACCGCCCTGGCTCAGGCTCTGCTATACCACTAGTTGGCAAGCGAGCGAGGAACCCACTGCACACTGAGGGTGTCAGCTGCAGAGAGCCCCCTCGACTTCTGGGGAGCCCTATTTATGCCAATTTTTGGTAGGTTGGGTCTGTCAATGTATCCTCCCCTCAGGGAGGGGTAGCTGTTATTGGGTATACTAATTAATGAGGGGGTCCTTCCCGCCAATAGGATGGTTGTGTCTAGGGGTTGGAGTTGGCTCATTTACATGGGCGGGAAGGAGCCTCATTAGTATTCTATCTTGGATACATCTTGGTGACAGACCCAACCGTTACTTGCTATTTTTAGCATCTTGGCAGCAGTGGTCCCTTAATATCAGCCAGGGGGCTGGGCACTCTCCCCTTTACTCTCAATATAAAAATTCTTTAAACTTTATTTTTATAACATTTAAAACACTTTTGAATCTTTGGAACTTAGTGATTAACTTTAGAGATAACAGTATTAATTTTAAAACTCGCACCATCAATCTTATAAATACACAACCAAGTTTTAAACACAACTCTGGAGCTTAAACTTTTGATGATGCAAAAATTCATTAAACTTGTCATGAATGACAGTTTCTTTGTTTAAATAATACATATTTCACATTTCACTGGTAGAAAACAGACTTTGAAAGAACTGTATTTTGTCCAAATTTGTGTTCTTATCTGCTGGTAGGTTCCAACTGTCCATGAAACAGCACAACTTCTTATTACCTTACAGCTCTGAATTATGGGGTTTTTTTTCACTATTAATTTGACAGCCCATTGGAATACTATTTGAAAATATCCAGACATTTTTAATAAAATATTTTTGGTCATAAATGCTATGGGGAAATTTGGCACAATATATCCTACTTTCAGAAGACAAATTTGCATTTTTACAGGAGCAGCTAGAATGACAGAATAATTTAGGTGCAGCAGAAATTTGGGTGAAATCCAATTGCTACAGTGAAGGTACTATTAGTAATGTGCTTAAATCAATACAATTTATCTTTAACTTTCTAAGCACAACTAATTTACAGACTTTGGGAAGAAGCAGTAGTAATTGGCAGCAGTGTGAATTCTCTTTTTGTCTGTCATTTTTTGAGCTCCGGTAAGAATAGTGCACATTAATTTCTTGTTTACTGAGAGACTAACAGATCTCTCTGTATTGTTAGCTTTTAAATTTGTCACATAACCCTTCTTTATCTGCCCCTTTTCCACAAACCCTTCAATATAACATCCCAGGTGTTCTCCTTCACCATGTTTTACCCTTAGAATTTTTTTTCTCTGCTGAAGTTGTCACTCAGCCTGCCCATAGCAGACCCATACTGTGGAAGGAACAATTCCCTAATCATACTCCAGGTGAGGTTTTGGTGGGGAGGATGACTTGGAAATCAAGATTTGGGAAGTGATTGCAGGGATCAGGAAAGGGTAAGTTAAAACTATGGCACTGCTGCCTTTACCATCCACTCTCACTGGTGCCTGTTGCAGAACTTCCTAAACTGCTTTCTGCAGAGGGAAAGGAGAAATGTTGCCTATGCATTTTTGTTCCTCAAAATATGATGTCAAAGCCTTATCTTATCATAATATGCCTGCACTATTAGGAATTGTGATTGTATCTTGATAAAAATATTACCCCATTTCAGTGGCACCTAGTGAAAGTTGCCATTTTGGTCTGCTCTAATGCCATTTACTTCATCAGGGATACTTTGTGCTTGTGGTGGCATGACACCCCAGTAACATCTTTATGGATTTCCAAGCCATAGAGCTAATGGAATTCTATGAAACTCAAAATCTGTCCCCTATTTTCAGATATACTGACCAGGCAGATTTCTAAGAAGAGCATTTCTATTTGTGCATCATTTATCTACTCTTTTCTGTGCCATTTGTGCTTACCTGTAGACAGGAAAGTCATTTTTACCTATTGTAGCTATTCCAGTAGCACCAACAGCCTCTGACTGATCTTGCCTGAGGTCATTGCATCCCAGAATGCAAGAACTGGTAGCCCAAAGCATGACACAATAAACTGACAAGGCAGGAAACAGGACAGCATAAAGCTACCCAGCCCAGAGGAGCACAGCAGGTCGGTGGTATAGCTGGAGAGAACTGCAGTTATCTCACTGCCTCTGAGGTGCTGAACTCTGGGAACCTCATTCTCTTCTCACTTCAACAAATATTCACTCTGCACATAAGTCGTGTAGGAATCTCCAGTCTGCCTCTGAGCTCTTGCCAAGCCCAACAGTGGGAAAGCATGGTGAAGTGAATTTAATGAATGTCATTCATTTCAGCGGCAAAACACAACTTTAATATTTTGCTTAGCCTAAAATTTATATGGAAGGAATGAAAGTCACGAGCAGAGCTGGCCAGAATCTTCCAGGTTTTGGGGTGTTTTTACAGCCAGAAAAATACTTATATGACTAAGACAAAACATTCTGCCCTATGTAGTGCTGTTATTTAAGTTGTGCTAGAATCTGTAATACATGAGGTTTATTTTCTCCCTTCAAGGCAAATGGAACTCATAGGAAAACAACTTCTTATCCCCCCTGAACTCACCAGCCAGAAACTTTTCCTGTATGGCTGTTGAGTGGGAGTGCACAGTATCCATCACTACATATCCATGCCTCCTAGTCTATCACACTGCCCTTCATAGACCTCTTTCCAATTCTAAATGAATAAAAAGTGGGTTGAATCATCTGACTTTTGTTGATGATGTACCTTGTTCAGCTTGTAGGAGAAGATCTCAGCCTGGGTGGTGCTGGCAGACATGCCACAAGAGCAGCAAACTCAGGAAGTGAGCAGGGAGCAGACAGCAGGGTACTGAGTTGTCTGGGCAGCCACTCCGTCTCCTCAATCTCACTGTCGTTCTGGGACAATATTTGCAGTTTGTATTAGGTGGTGATTCAACAACATACAGACTTGGAGAGCAATGATTCCCCTTAGCAGACCGTATAAATCACTCTGATAGGATTCAGGAAGTTCTCCTCATCTTTGACGCCCAGAATAATATTTACTGTGTTGTTCAAAGCAAGTGCCTTTCCTTTATGGAAGAGTGGCCCCTGGGAATAAGTTGTTCATGCTGCAGTGAAACTGCTGAAACTGCAGGGCAAAAGGAAGCTGCCCCTGGACAGATTGGCTGGACTTTTTCCACAGTCTTTATGGAAACCTCTAAGAAGGAAGAATTCAGAGAATTATAGGTGCAATCAGTCTTTTTGTAAGTGCTGTAAACAGAGAACTGTGTGTAAGGAGTATCTGGGGAGAGCTTCAGTCATGGCCAAGCTGTATAGCTGGTGATGAGAAGAAACCCCTAATTGTCTGTATGGGATAGATCAGCTCCCACAGTGCCAGGAAACATTCAGTGCCAAAGTTGGACATGAGAGGTTCACAATCACAGCTGTATCACAGTATGTTCCAGTCTTTCAGTCAAAATCCCCATGAATTACTGTGCAATCGGTGTTTTCTCCTTCTGGAAAGCCAATACCCTTTCAAGGCAGCAGCTGGTGCAGTCACTGAGAAACTGATTGAGCCTCATCTTTAAGGGGTAACAAAATAATGATATCTCTCTATTTCCTATTTTGTACATTGAACTTGCCATGATCTTGGATCACGCAGAACCCCGGGGATTTGGACGATTGTGAAGTACATCATGGTAAGCATTCTGATTTCTCACAAACACAGGAAGGGATATGGGAAAAATATCTGTTGTAGATTTTTAACAGATGTAGGAGGACTCTTGATGCAATCTTCAAAATATTCATGTGCCCATGTAGTCACCAGAAATGTTCTGGCCCTGCTCTTTCTTCCTTGGTGCTTACTATTGCTTATTCTTCCCTTCTTCATGCCTTTTGCTATTTAATTTTTCTCTTGTTTAGCTGTTAATTTTGTCTTGTTACATGAGAGGACTTCGTGGTGTTTCCTCCTCTCTTAAGTCACAAATACTCCACTGCCACCGCTGCCCACAGACAGAGCTGGTGGTTTGTGTTGGTGCACGGAGTGTTAGTGCATGGTTGTGTTAGTGCATGGTTGTGTTAGGGCAGTGCTTGTAGAGGATTCACTCCTGGAAAACTTCAGTCTTAACAAATATAGTTTGGAAAGGAATAAGATGCCTGACAGACTGAGACTGATATTGCACAGTCTTAACTTCTTTAGGAGTCGTGCTGAAGGGTAATGCTGTCTCTTAAGCTTTTGAGCTCCACAGATCAAAGTTGGTTTAATTTTGGTTTATTTTCCAGGCCCTTCTAAAACACCTGGTTCAGACAGCATTGTCCTTAAACACACCAGGGTTCCAGATAACACACTGGGCACTTTGTGTGCACAGCCCCTCAGTCCTGGTGTCTCTTCCCCATTGTCTCATCCCACCATGCAGCTGTTTGACACTTGCATTGCTTTAGAGTTCAGGGGAAAATAGCAGCTGAAGAAAGGTGAGCTGATCCAATTTCAGAGAGAAAAGCTGGTCTGTTCTGACAGTAAAGATGTGTTTTCTGCAATTACTATTTGCAGACCTCTTTTGTGGAGGAAATAGGAATTGATTTGGAAGAATCCTTGGCACTGTAATGCTATCAAAGTGAAATTGCTTATTATCAATTTGCCATTCATTCTGAAAGCCTTTAAACCAATTAGAATTATTTTACTTCAGCACAATCATTGCTTCCACATTATGGACATGTAATCTTGTTTCAGTAACTCATCAGTGGTTCTCTTAATTTTCATATATAGTTTTATATAAACAGTCTTTTTCTCAAAATGATTTAATATTCATGAAAAGTATCAGAAGCTACAAACATTGATTACATCTGTAGAATAAATAAACATAAAAGAGTACTTGAAATATCCTATCTGTGTCCTTCAAATTTTGTGAAAAGGACCATCTCTGAGATGAAGTGCTGTCTTTCCATCCACTCAAGACTCCTGATGTTGCTGGTTGCAGTGAACCTCCACCAAAGAGAGCAGCTCTCCTCTAGGAAATGAATGAACTGAAACCAGTAAGCCAATGCACACAAGTCATTGAGTTGTGATGCAATGTAATGTATCAGCCTTGTCATCTTCTTTTGTTCAGTGTGCAGCTCAAATATGTTTTTCTTTTTCTTTATTAATGCTGTATTTCTCTGACCTTAGCTTAATGAACAATATTTTTTCCTCCTTTTTCCCCCCTCTTTTCTTGCCATGCTAAAGATGGATTTATAAGGCTCATTGCATTGAAAATGAGGTATGAAAGCTTCTACCTTTTGCATTCAGTCCAGACTTTAAGCAAAAGTATTTTCATTTTTAGGTGGGAGGGTTGGTATAATCAGCTTTCCATTTGATTCTTGTGGATCTCCTCCAATTTGCCACACCTGAGGAAAACTGTAATGGGAGATTGAGACTCATGATGAAATTGCTTCTTGGGGATAAATTCAAAACTATATTCTCTCTTAACCTTGTATGCTAGTGGTTTCACATTTCTGATCTTGTAATTTGGTTGGTGAGCTGGTGATGGAGAGAAGTTCCCCTCTCACTTCCATGATTGTAGTTAGTACTTGCAAGCAGATGATGTGATTTCATCCCTGCTGTTGTGGTTACTGGTGGTTTTGTCATTGCTGTTCATTCTCTGAGTGAACAAAGCAATCTAGCCTTCATCTCAGATACAGCTGATATATTTAGTGCAGGCAGAGAATGCTCCAATAATGTCCAAAGGCCAAATAAACTCTGCCTCTCTTTCCAAGATTGAAGTAGACCTTTATAGCTCCAGATGCTGTCTTTTGCTCAGTCTCATACAGCTGCCTGTGAATGCTCTCCAAAATGGTATATCTCTAGTTACAAAGCCTAGATCCCATGAAAGAGGTGTCTAATATACCAGAAACCAGCCCTACAGCTCTCTGTTTTGGAAGCCTGCAGACTGGCTTTGAACAAGTTACATCTTTGGACTGGGAGAACATTTTAGGGTCCTGTTCTGTGTCCTCATGACACCAAAAACCCTACAAGTTTTCAGATTTCTGTGCAATGTTTGCATTTATAAAATACTTTTAAGTGTGGCTGATTAAATAATCTGTCTTAATTAAAATCAGATTTTAAACATATGAATGTGTGATTGTAACAAAATTGCTGCTTTTCAAAATTTTAATTAAAAATACTTCTGAAAAAAACCAAACCCATGAAGAAGTGAGGTGATGCCTGTGTGCCACCCCCTTCTATTTCACTTTCTTCACAGCAATGACTGTGGATACTTATTTGGAAGAATATAGTGTTGAATAGTGAATCCAGCTAATTCAGGAACCCTCCCCATCTCTCAGCCCCTGTTCTCTTCTTTTTCCGTCTTCCTCTTCTGTCTTTTACTGTTCTCAGTGTCTTTCTTTTTCAGAGTTAATTTGTACTCTCAGAACCTAATGGAATAAGCTGCTGGCTGCAACAGCATGTGTTAAGCAGCAAAGATGGTGTGGGAACAATTAATGAGAACTAGCTTGGAAGTAGCTTTCCCGGTTTTGTGATGGCTGTCATTGGGGCAGTTGATTGGAGGCTCATTCCAGTTTTCTGCAGTCTGTTCTGCAGCCACTCAGCAAGTGAAATTGAGATGGCATCACTTATAATGCACAGTAACCAAAACCTGACAAAACATTACTTTCTACTCACAATATTGCTAAAACTGTAGCATGGGAGTTCATCTCCCTCCCCTCTTCTCTCTGCTGCCATTTAAAATTTGTTGTTTTGTGCTGTTCTGCACCAAAAAGTAAAATCACACTAATCTAATCTGATCTGCTATAAAAAGGTGGAAAGTGATTAGGGATGGAGATTTATTCCCAGTCTCTATTAAATTTCCTACACTGTTTACTCGAATTTCCATCTCTCTCTTTGTTTTCTAGCAAGTTTTTCTTCCTCTTTCCCTGCTCTGGGTGAGGGCAAGGCAGAGGGACTTGCTGCACACGAGCTGCTGGTGGAACCCTGCAGAGCGGGTTGCTGCCAGGGGCAGGAAATGGAACACATGCCTTCCACCCAGGCACATTTCTGCCTCTAATCAGAGCTGCAGTCATGCAGGGAGAAGTGGCACTGACAAAACGTCAAGAAATCAACCCTCACATGCACGTGGGTTCCAACTGGAGCTGTGGATGGATTTCTGACAGAGAGGAAACGGCCATGGCCAAAACTGTGTTGTACATCGTGATTACAGCTGTAAGGAACACTTCATTTCACCCAAATAGGGGTGAGCCTTTGGGCTGTGAGTAACTGATCTAAGCTTCCTAATGGAAAGTTAAAGTGAACTTAATTAGCAGCTTCAGTTGGTTGTGTTTCTTGCCGTGCTGTACCCCTGCCCTGAGGAATACCTGCTCTGCAGAGCCCTGGCTCAAAGGCTGCTAAGTGTTAAATAAATCAACTGTGTTCATTTATAAGCTTTCACATTATTACTTTATAACTAAATACACATACATATATATATTTTGGCCAAGGCTGAAGTAAGGGTTTCTGTCTTTCTTTAGCTCCAGCTTGCATCCTGGGGCTTAGCAATAGAGTGCACTGTTCGTACATTCTGGTGCAAAGGGAAAAGCAGAGATGCCCTTGGAGCTGTCTTTGGTATGCAGTGCATGTAGCCCTAGTGCTTCCCTGCTGCAGCATTGGAGCCTTTTTCCTTTGCACAGGACATAAAGAACCCTATTTCCTGGATCCCACAGTTTATATATTTTACATAGAAGATGAAAGCCCTGGAATTTGTCCTAGATTGGCTCCCTGAAATGAAAAGGACTGGGAATTTGTTTTTATCATTTCAGGGCTATAAAAATTCTGGGATAAGAATTTCATAGCAAAAGCACCACAGTGTCATAGTTCTGTGGGCCCTTGATGTAAGGTATAATAAAGAGCACAAAACCAGTTAAAAAACAATTAAGGAGTTTCTTCATGTAGAACTGTCATTATCATTGGCTTTGATAATGATTTAGCATTTAACTGCTATTAGAAAAATGCTAATATTTCCATCACATAAAAACAAGTTACAAGAGAGTTTTCTGAGGCAGAAAATATGTTCTGAAAATATAACTTTGAAGTTTAGGATTAAATAATGATGAAAGATATGACACATTATGAAGATAAGAAGTTTAAAACAGAAATTATACAAACTGGATTATTTATCTGTCTGTTTACGTGGAAGTTGAAATGAATAATACTGAGAATGCTTCTGGTTTTCTTTAATGTACTTAAAATAGTGATATGTAAAAAGAAGCATGTCCTCTTAATTAACTTGTGAGCCTCACTGTTGCAAGATATTGTTCAAGGGAGAGCAGAGTAGCAGTTTATAGAAGGACAAATAATTTTATCAGTGAACAGAGATGTGATAGGTGAGACCAAGGGCTGGAGATCTGTCTGTGACAAAGCACATGCTGATTATGTTTTAATTTGTTGTTTGACAGACTATTTTCCAATTGTTACCTGTATCACCCTGGTTAAGCTGTGCTGCTGCTGTCAGGGTGAGGAGCCCCGTGCCACTGGGTCCTAAGGAAGTATCCCAAATAACCTTTGTCCTGGGTGTGTGAGGTGAAAACAGCTACTTGTGCTGAGATTTCAAAACGTTTTTGGAGGTTTCTCACATTGTCAAATACAACTTCTGGAATTTTCTTTTAGAAAAAAAGCTCTTTTTTTCCCCACTAATATTTTAAGACTTTAGATATCACCATTGAGCATTTTGTTATTTGATACTTATAATCCTAATAGCTGCTAGCAAACATGGGCATGAATTCAAGTACAAAATGTTGCATTTCTCTACTGACTAAGCACAATCTTAATTAAAGCTACAAAAGCATGGAAATTCTGGGTGAAATTTGAGGGTCTTCTGCAGTGCATCCTGGTGCTTCAGGCATAATGGAAGGCTGCTGGAACAGCCAGTTGTACACTTGACAGAAGGCATCCTATCCATGGGGTTTAATAGTTGGAGATCAATTTGATAGCTAATTACTTCCAGCACAAGCAAAGGCTAACTCTGAACCTCGTGTAGTTTGCTAATTATATCAGTGTGGCAGTCACTGAGAATGCATCACATAGACAGCACCTATTATTACCTTTTTTAATGACAATTAACTGTCTGCCTCTTAAAGGCTGTTTTGCATTACTATGGAGAGTGAACTCCCTGTTGAGGAAGCAGGGGGGCACGGGAACAGTCTTGCAGGGGTGTGTTGTGACCTGTTGAAATATTCCATGTACAGTGTACACAATTGTGTTGACCTGCTGATGATAAAAGCAGTGCATTAAAGGGCACTGCTGCAGTGCTTTCAGTCCTGACTACCTCCCCAGTCCTCAGAGTGGCTCCAAGGACTGTTGAATTGGTGGCCTGGAGGACCATCCTGACTTAGTGATGGAGGATCTTTTTCAGATGCATGACCTTTAACACCAACCTACCTGTTACATCTCTTAGTTTAATGCTTGGAAGGTTTTGGTGTCTGGCCCTTGAAAATATGTGTTACCTAACATGTTTCCTTTAATACATAGTCAAGCCACAAACCTGATATCTGATGGCTTGGTGTCTGCCTATTAGTTTTGAAAGAAGTTATTTTTATTACTTGCTTTCCTTCTTCTATCTCCAGGCAGAATAAATCTAAATTCAAATTTTAAAGTGGAGTGAGGGAGGGCAGACAAGAGAAAAAGAGGCTAGCAGTCAGCTCAGCATGCCAAGGTTCATCACAAAGCAGTTTTTACAGCTGCATTTTAAACTAATTAAAAAAAAATGGGGGGTTTATAATAGAGATTTGAACCATGTCTTAACAATAGAAGAGCAGCTGGGTGCTGCTAGAATATCAGAGGTTGCTGAGCATTGCAGTTTCAATGAAACTGTCTGCCCAACTTTAAAAGATGTCAAGTGTAGACCCTCTCTAACTGAAAAAGAAAAAAACCCTTATTGATCCATTTAGCTGGTAACAGATAGGAATCAAACCAAAAATGTATGTTCTCCAGCATTCAAGTTAGATAAAAGCCATGAGCTGCAATTGATCTGGAGCTCACTGCAAAACTTCATGGCCATACAGAGTTATAGACTGGTGAATTCTGCAGGAAGTGATGGATTCTATAGAGAGATTTTTTTGTCATGTTTTCCACAAGAAACCCTATTTATACAGCAGCCTGCTTGAAGGAGGGTGTTATGGCACGTGGCACTGGTCAGAGCAAGCAGAACTGGGCAGAATTCCCCAGGGTTTTGAGAAGGCAGGAAATACCTGCAGTAGTTCTGGTGTACGATTTGGTCTGTTGGATTTTTCCTGCACTTTTCTACAAAGCACTAGTTATCCTCAATTATGACTGTGGTGGCACATTTATCAGTTTATTGAGACAGGCACCCTCACATCCTGCACTGCAGAAACTAAGTTTTAAATTTTGATTTTACCAGCAAAACACCATCATTAAACAGTTTCTAAACAACACTTGTGTCCAATATGAAAAAAATGCCAGTTTCACAAAAATATATTTTGAAAACAGTTAGAACTGGAGTCTAATCCATACATACAGGTCAGTTTTCATGCACTCTGAATTACTAAAAATAATTGCTTCCAAAAGTATATTTTATGCTATAATGTCAGCAAAATGCTGACTATTTTTACATTGAAAGAATCCAAAAATATAAATGTAGTATGTTTTCAATGTGATAATGCATTTCCATAAAATTGATTTTATTTGTAATAAAAAATGGGTCAAGAATCATTATGTGTCCAAGACAACCATTTGGAAAAACTCATTACTCTTCTGGACTTCTGTGCTCCTCTCATTTGACCAAATTCATCCAACTAATGTCACAGCCGAAGAGTGGGAGTTTTTTGGCCAGGGCTGCAGGGCAGGAGAAAAACAATAAGAAAAGAAAGTCAAAGGGTAGCACAGAACCATACTATTTTTTGTAATTGAGCCTGGATGTTAACAAGAGAAAAACCCAAGGTAACTATTTACGGTGTATAAGGAGACCATAAAGTGACAATGGGTTATCACAGAATCTTTTGTGAAAACTGTGATTATACACCAGTATGAAACAGATATTTCACAGCAGCCTCAAGTCCAGGTTTCCAATTGCCCATGTTTTAAATAGGATTTTGAAAGCAGTTCTAAACCAGGAGTAGGAAAGGAAAAAGCCTGAAGTATTCTCTGCACAGTACCATTTGTGAGATTTGCTTTTGTCTTTGATGGTTTTCTAGACAATTCAGTCCTGTATCCTACAAAAACCTGACAGGAATATAGAATAAATATAATTAATATTTTAATGAGCTAACAGTGGGAGAAAGGTGGCAGATTGAATAAATAGGTGGCCAGCTAAGAATTTCTCAATGTCTTTGTTCCCAAACACGTCAAGTTTAGCTGAGTACAAGAGAACAGCATCCCTGAGCCCAAGGGCTCTGTCCAAAGTGGAGCATCACGTTTGAGCCATTGAGGCAGCTGTTTCTGGCACTGAGGGCCCTTTCTCCTCCTCTGCTGGCTTGTGAGATGATAGCACTGGAGAACAATGTGGGCATGTGCTGGGCCCGGCCCACTGCCACCCCTTTGGCATCCTATTTAAAAAGTGCTGTAAAACCCTTTTGCTGCCTGAGGAAAAGGCTGTATTTAGTGATACAAGAAATGAGATTTGTTTTTTTTAATGAGATGAGTACACAGCAAGTACTTATGAATTCTCATGCTGATGGAGCTGCCTTGTTCTGGAGCAAACCAAAGACCCATAGCATCATGCAGGTTGGAAAAGACCTTCAAGATTATGGAGTCTGACCATAAACCCAGAACCACCAATCCTACAACTACAATTCAAAATGTTTACTAGTATATATATATTTGTCTTTTTGATGGACACATGCAAAACCAGTTAATGCCAATGGTGAAGGGGAATAAAGTACCTCTGCATGTGGACAGAGAGAACTAGAGGGGTTTCTTCAAAGCATTTAAAATATTCTAAAATATCTCCACAATTCTTCATTTCATCTTTCTTTCTTTTTTGGGTCCCTCCCTCTTCATAAGATATTTTTGGGGAAGTAAACAAATCAGACAATTAATAAGAATTGTGAGAATTAAACATTTAGATACCCCAAAGAGAGAGGAGCTTTCTCATTCTGTCTAATCTTTTGAGGGTAGAAAAATTCTTCAGCCAAAGTCTGTGGCTCTGAGCACGTTCAGATCTTACTGGGAGCTGAACACACTCCGCTGACCTATATACAGGTATTTGTTCTCAGCTTCAGAGTTTTCAGCTCCTTACTAAGATTCATCCTTTCAGTTAAATGAGCAACAAATCCATCTGCAGATTTTTAAATTTTATTTTTAAAATATAAATGACCATATAAGGCGCAGCAACAACTCCAGTTGAATTATTTCTTACAAATGACTGTTGCTGTATTCAGCATCTTTAATCCATGAAGTTGGCATGGAAGGCATGTAGAAAAATTGAGCTGGAACATTTACTCTAATTGTATAACTGCTCTGACTGTATGGTATGTGGATATGTTTAACGTAATGATTATAATCAAGTGGATGGCACTGGGCTATCAATCACTGCCTAAATAAAAGAACAATCTTTTTTTCTTGACTAAGTATAACAGCACATGTCAAAAAACAATGTATTTTATTCTTTTTTTTTTTCTCCAAAAGTAATGTATTTTACTTTCTTTTTTCCCCAAAATGTGCAGAATGATTGTTTGATATATAGTCGTTTTCCCACTCTGCATTTCTGTTGCACTTCATTTCCTAATAGGCCATTGGTAAAGGAAGATAACATTTCCTTAGGCTTAAGTAGGAACACTAATCTTTGTATCACATCAGACCTGATGAATGGATCTCTAAAGACTTACAGGCTTTTTGTGAGGATCCAGAGGAATCTGCCTAAAAAGAGCAGTTTGGGCTCTGCTTGTGCCTCCAGAACTGCTGGAAGAAAACTCTTGACACCTCTTTACCACAAGGTATGTCCCTTAAGGAGTTCATTTCCACACCCAAGATGAAGACCAGGCAATGAAAGAAAAATGCAGCAAGAAACATCTGAGAGGGAACAAAACCCCCAACGTTAAAACTCAGCCTCTGCAAAGTCTAAGAAAATGAGCTTCTTTTCATGAAAACTTGAGATTATATTGAATAGCAGAGCACTTCTTTGCCAGATGAATGGCTGCTAAATATAGCATTTCCATCAGAAGTTTCTTAGATAGTGGATCTCTAGGTAAATGAACATCCTGCTTCTGCCCTGAAGATGTCATTATCTTTAAAATTCCAGTCTTTAAAATATTCTTTTTATTCTTTAAAATAGCTACAGAGCTCACTGACAGGCCAGGCCAGGCCTGAATGTTGCCTCCAAGATGGCTCTCACAGCTCATACTGCTTTTTGCAGCAGATTGCTCCAGCCAGGCTGTTTTCATCCCCTCACACATGAATTGCTGTAGAATCGGAAAGAGGGGGCTTAGGACTTGGCATTGCAAATGTTTGCCCCCTGCCCTCCTTCCCATAGTCCCTGAGTCTGGTATTAAAGATCAGAGAAAACTTTTGTAATGATTCATGAGACACCACTACCCTCCCTCTCTCTGGAGCTCCCCAGTTGCCTGATTCCTTATAGACATCAATGTGGTCTTTTATTGCTGCTTAATAATAAATGGTATTTTGCTTGCCTACCTGACACTTTTATTAACTTCAGTCGTGTGTGTATGTGCACATGTTTCTCCAGGCATGATTTCTCCCCAACACCCCCCAATTTAAAGGGGGGGGGGGGAATGGGGAGAAAAAGCACAACTTTATTTGAAGAGAATTTGTCCCTAATCTGTTGCAGCTGTTGGGGACCATTCGGCCAGTTAAACAGAGCAGGCTCTGGCTCCTTCCCAAATGAGGCGACCACATGTTACACTTGGATCGGTCACCTCGGGGGAACGCTGGGTCACAGGGGCATCTGGTTGTCATTTCCTCTCTGGTCAGCATGAGGCAAGCAAGGAGGAAAAAAATGTGCATTTTATTTATCTCATGTCTTGTCCTGCAGCATCAAAAGGTCCAACAGCATCCCGTTGGAGCTGGAGAGGCTCACATGATGTGATGCAGCCCAGGATTTGGGAATGAGAGGTGAGTGATTGATTTGCTTAGCTTTGAGGTGTCATTAATTTATTTCTCTTTCTCTGCTGCAATAGCATAAATGTGAAGGTTCTGTTGATATCAAAGAGCTATGGAAGTTTTTTGCTGTTCTAACCGACTTGAGAGTTGTTCTCCTAGGTAAGAAATATGTCCCCTCTGTAAGCGAAATACCCCTCTGCTAGAGACAAGTGAAAAGCTCCTGAGCTGGGAGGGAATTGGGGCTTGATAGAAATGTAAGAAATTGCAATTTCCAGTGCCTCAAATGAGTGATGTAATCTCATGTTTAGCAAATAGCGTAGATCAGGAATCATGAGCAATTTTATAGCTGATCTGTAGCTTAATTGACTCCCATCCTGCCCGTACACCTAGGGCTGGTGAGTAACAAAGGCTTCAGAGCCATCATAGTGAGGCTGTCTTCAAAAATTCAGAAACATCTGGTTTCAACTAAACCCAGGCACTAATAAACTAATACTCATAATGAAGGGGGAAATGCTTCAATGAACTAGTCAGGTCAGTGAACTCCTTTTCCTCTGAAGGTGCCTGGTCCTCGGTTTTCAAACTGTTAGGGTTAGCACAGACTGGTTATTTGGTTTTGCTAATGAAGTAGTGTCAATGATGAAAAGGTTTTCTTGATCTGAAACTTTCATCCTTTCAGTGCTATGAATTTAGAGCTGTAACATTTCCATTCCAGGGTACTGAGCATCACAGTAGCTAAGGAATCATGAAAAAGTCTGTGCAAGGCAGAGGCGCTGATAAATGTTCTTTCTTAGGCAAGGTGAGTGCAGATGTTGGTGTTAAAAAAGGCCTGTGAGACCCACTCAAGGCTGAGAGAAGGAGAGTGCACATGGAGCAGCTGCTGAACCATGACAGCCTCCATGCCAGGATCAGCCTTGATGAGAGGCTGGAGAGGAAGGAATGGGTTGTTCCCCACCTGACAGAGCACAGAAGATCATACCATGGCCTGAGGCCTTGGACCAGTGTCAGACTTGACAGGCTTTCTGGGGGAATCCTTTAAAAGAAGGGACAAGTGAAGTTATGGCTGTGTGCTATACAAAGCAGGGACTTTGGTCAGAAATAGTTTCTCCAGTCCATATATGAACCTCTTTAATTTCTTTGTAGAGGAAGAAAAATGACCAAGTTCTATTTTCTCTCTGGTTTTATTAACACATTTCTTGTCTTTCCCCCAACAGAACTTTGTTTTATATTTCTGGAAGCTGCTCTGGCCTGAAGCCTAAGACCCAGCCCTCGACTTGCTTCATCAGTCCACACATCCCACTCTGTTATGGCTTTTGGTTTTGTCACGGACATGATTTTCCAAAGTGTGCTGTGTACAATACATTTGTCTGAAGAATCCTATGATTTCCATTCTACTTGCTTTTTGAAAGGTTTTCTCTTTTTCTTTGCAGCTTCTAAATATCAGAGAACCTGTACAACAAAACCAAAAGTCATATGCAGTTACTAGTTAATGTTTAGTTATGAAATGGCTCTAAATATGAAAGGAAGCAGGGGGGATTTTACTTCAGCTTTTGTCCATAACTTTTACTTTTTCCTTTGGACTTCAAATCCCTTATCCCAGTGGCTATCAATATCATAACAGCTGATGAAAAAAATTCTATGTGGCCACTTTCAACAAGACTGAGAGGGCTGAATTTTCAGGGTGTTTAAAATATGGTAGCCTACCAAGGCCAAAGCTATGAAGATGTCAGATTTTGTCCTTGAAAGACATTCAGATTTTGAGATATTATCACTGAGAAACTTGTCCTCTGATTAGGTTTCAAACAGATTCAACACAAAACTTGATCAGAAGTGAAATGATCACTTATAGAAGTTGTGACTAAATGGCAGGCTGTGGGTGAGCACACACAGGTGACATGGGGTGCCCCAGACAGAGCCCTTGCAGACCATTTCAGCCGTGGTGCCCCCAGGAGGGAAGCTGCTGGCATGTGCTGCTGGCAGGCTTGGTGCAGGCTGCCTGACCCCCGGGGGATTTACCCCACAACCAACCAACCCACCCCATGCAGCTGAGCCCAGGCTGCTCCTGGCAAACCTCAGCAGGGCATCTCTGAAGCAGCTCAGGCCACTCGCAAGGTAAGGTCAGAAACTTTTGAAGCTGGCCTGGAATCATTACCTCTGCTGCACATAGTCATGAAACTTGGATAAAGAGCATTCTGCTCCATTTAAAAACAGTCAGGGTAACTGCTTCATTTTCAGTCAAATGCAACATGTTATAAAAATTCAAGAGGATGGCCTCAACTACACTGTGTTACGATCACCAGAGCTGGGAGGTCAAAACACTTCCCATGCCCTTGATGTCCTTTTAGGGCCTGAAGCTGTCTATCCATGGCACTGATAATAGGGTCTTGCATAATGAAATAATTATTTTCTGCTATATATTAATTCTGCAATTGCTACTGTTTGTTAGCAAAGTTAGAGGCTATTTTTTAGTTGTGGTTAAAAATACTTTTGTTTTCTTCCAGTTGGGAACCTGGGACAAACTAGGAGAACTCAGTAAGTAGGTCCCATCCTTTTTGACACCTGAAAAAAAACTGTCTTAATATTTTGCTCTAGAAAATGTAAATGGCTTCCATGGGGACCTCATGGATTAATCAACAATGTGTGATAAAAGATGGTACTTGTGCCAGTATACTGTGGTATAGCTTCCTCTTTAACATATCTCTGAACCTTCCAAAGTTGATGACTGGGCTGAGGAGCTTGTAAGCTGTCCCTAGTCAATTTGGCAGTGAAATCTTGATTAAAACCATGGTGGGATTTTACATAGAACTCTGTAAAAGGAGTTAATAAATCCTATCTAATTTCATAAAAAAAAGAAGAGAGAGAAAAAGAAAATCCAACCCACAAAACCAGCCCAATCTTCCTGGGTAGCTACCAGAAGGAATGGCAAACTCAACTCAAGCATTTTATTTCTTTTCTTTTTCCCTGCACATGCCTTTGATCTAGAGAGGGGATGTAAGCTAGCCCCTAGTATTTCTAAAACATAGTAATTTGTCAATGCACTATTTGTGTAAAATGGATACTATAATAAAAACAAGTGACAAAATACTGGTCCTTTGTAGATCAGATTCAGATTTTTCTTGCATAACCTACAATTTTCCTACCGTATTTTGTGGTCGGCAACGCCAGTTCCAATGAATTTTCAAATTATAAAATGAGAGAGCTACAACTATTCTCCTTCTGAGTTAAGGTATGGATTTCTGAATTTTAAATTTTAGGGTAATTTAATCCATTTGCAGTTTAACTATATTGTCAAAATAAATGGCAGCTTCTAAATAATTGTAGGGCATGTGTTTTAATTATCCAAATATTGCAATTGTTTTATCTCAAATACTGTCCCTGAAGTCCAGATAGCTGCTTTTCAATCCCTTTACTGGCTAATATCAGAACTGAAGATAAACAAGCTATGCCCTTTTTAACCTGTAGAGTTTGATTGGCATGGTGTTAAACTAACATACCTCTACCCTAAGAAAACACAAACCCAGCTTTTTCCAAGGTTGAAGGAAAACTGCAGGGCTTTTTGGATAAGGTCATGTTCATCCCCTTTCCTTCCTTATTTGTAACATCTTCTAGAAGCACAGACAAATGGCAGGGTTTTTTTGCATCACTAAAGAATGGCGTAGTTTGACTCAGATTAAACATAAACACAACTAAACACGTGTGGCAGAAGCAGGAGTACTTCAAGCTCCCAGAGTGAAGGTAGGGAAGGGAGGATATGTGGCTTTGTCTGCTCAGAATAATCATATACCAAAGAATTGAATCATTTTCTGTCTCTTTCTTATTGCCTCTGAGCAGATGAGTTATAAGTCACAACTGAAGAATTTGTTATCTGTATTTAAAAGCTCAAGTAATGCCTAATTCTGAAATTTATCATAAAAATATCCAAGGCTTTTAGGCAAATAGACTTGAAACAATAAAAATATTTTTTCTCTTAAATTTCTCTTGAAAGCAGCACTGTAGTAGCAAAGTCCCTGCTGAAATCAGCATCTGGCAGGGTTAGTCCTTCAGGTCCATATCCCACCCTCATTTGTATGCATGAATTTAACTTTTTGTAGGAGGAGGATTTTTATGAAAATTGTTTATAAAATTGCCACAGATAGGTTTATAGGATGTTAGACTCTTGTGCATAAGAAAATACTACAAATTAGCCATATGGAAAATGTATTAGAATAAAATAAAAATATTATGAAAAAGTTGTAATACCTCTATAAGTCACTTTGAACAATTCTGTGATTCGTATGAGAGAATTATATACCTTTTAGAGGTTTCTATAACTTACGTGTAAGCAAAAGAACCAATATTTTTGCTATGGTACTGTGATTTTAGGAATATTTCTGCATCTATCAATATACAGTTAAATACAGTTCTTGGTCCAATTGATCACTTCTCTCTAAATTAAAATCCCTGATCCAATACCTCACAGGTACTTATGACCTAACTGAATTTCCAGTCCACTAACTGGCTTTTTGGTGGACCAGACTGGAGCCTGAGTACTGGCCAGCACAGAGGAGAAATTCTGTCATCTGGGTCTGTTCAGGTTCAGCTGCACAAGCCCAAAGGCAGGAAAGTAAATATTTTGTGTACTGTTTTGTGTACATTTTTTCAGGCCCTAAATACATGGAAACAAGAAAAAAAAAACACAAACCGAAGAAAAGTTCCCATAGGCTGTGTTGACAGAATTGTTGTGTTGTTCAGGAAAGTGAGATTGACGTAGTGATTCACAGTGTTTTTTGTCCTCTTCTTGAAGTAAAAATAAGTTCTATCTTGTATTAACATTATTGATCCAGTGAGTAGTGTTGTGACATTTTATCTGGTAAAACTACAAACTGTAGTGGAAGTTTGCAGCGTGGCTGAAAGCTGATTCAGCTCAAGTACCATGAGCTTGGCTAAGCAGATGAACAAATGAGAAATCTGTGTCAGGGGTGCTATATTTACAGTTTGTGTGCCCAGGAGCCCCAGTGAGCATGCACTGTTTGTTTGGACAAGTGCTACTGGATTTCAGAACTGGCCCCCAGGTCAGTGTCAACACTTCACAGCCGCGGGTGGAAAAGGTTGCAGGAATTTTCTATCCAGGGTTTTCCCATATTTTCCTGAGACCTGATATCTGTGGCCCAGTAAAACAAAGATGTCACTCTTGTCATGTTCTTCGTGTTTTGTACTTGAAATATAACAGCAAGAACTTCCCAACATCTCTGTTATTGATTCTGCAATGCCAGAATCTGCTTTCCCCTGCAATCCTTAAGAAAATGAGGAAGTATCCTTAACCTCACAAGTTAATAGGCTCAGCAGCAAAGTCTCACAGTTTTTTGAATGTAGTTTTCTCTACCCATGTTTGCTCTTAGTGGTTTTGACAAGGGGCAGAAGAGGAATGCAGATATTAAAGATATGTCTAGTGAGTTGGATGTGGAAATAAAATTTTTTTTTGTCTTAGTTTTATGTATTTTAGAAACTGAGATTGAAAGGGACTCTTAGGGGCATTTAAATAATAGGTGAATTGTATACCAATGCTTTTCTTGGATTCAGACCTGTGAATACTCCTTTTCATTATCCATATTCTCAAAGTATAAAACAAACTAACAGCAATCATGAAGTAAAGAATCATTTAACTAGGACATACATGAGCAATATTGACAATAATTCAGAAAGTAAAAGGACTTTTAAAATCTGGAAATTACCCATAAAGATAACTGAAGTAACTTTAGTGAATGGTTTTTGAGGTGATAGCATGGGGAATAAACCAGAAGGAAAAAAGAATTTAGGCTTGGTGATCTCAGTAGATGGTTTCCAGTCCTGCTTGGCTTTCGGGTGCAGAACTTGGATTATTTCAGCAAGAAGTGGATGTGCACACCTGTGAGGAATGATAAAGCTATTTAACATGGACTAGAATGTGGAGAAACACCTCAAGTTTTGATTTCACCACAAACTTTAATTCTGGCCATGATCAAGGTATTCAGAGCAGAATTCTGGAAATAAATGAACATAGTGGACAACTCCTTTAAACATAGTAAGTTTCTTAAACACTCTGTGAAACTTCCAAGTTTCTTTACCTGTCTTTCACTACTTTTTCCATCAGAAATCTGGGATTTTTTGCTTTGCTTTTTCCTGAAGATGAATTATTTATTTTCTGCATCTGAAGCCCTCTGCTCTATGTACTCTGAGACAGACTGTTCCTATCTCTTTTCACCAGACTGTCACACACTTGATGACTTACATCCACTGTCATTCTTCTTAGGCAAAACAAGCCTGTTTGCTCAATCTGTACTACAGGGTTTTTTTGGGGTGTTGTATAACTCTGCTCCTGGTTACTGCACCCACGTAACTTGTTTATGACTCATATGCTTTTCTTTACAGGGATTTAGGTAGAAGAAACATCTTTGCAAAACTCCCAAGTATGTAAATGATGAGCAGAATCATCCCTTCTTTATTCAGTCGCATCACTTATGGATTTTACTGGAGGAAATGGAACGTCCTTGGGATGCTATGTTGTATAGATCTGTTGCAAACCGGTTAACAAGGACATTTAATGTAATCTAATTTTAATTTGCATAACCTTTTACAATTGGATTATTAAGGCCTAGGCATTGTAATGCATGTGTGGAACAAGGTGCACCCTGCCTAAGGAGCCAGAGCCACTTGGCTGCTAAGGAGAGCGCAGCATTTCATCTCACGCTTGGAGGGTTCCTGCAGATTTGTGTTCTTTCATTTGGAAGCACAACCTGGCTGTAACGAACTGAAAAGTGTTTCAGGAAAGAGTTAATTTCTCTATAGAAATTATGTTTCCCAACTCCACGGTAGAAAGGATTAAGTAAGAACTTGCTAATTGGAGGAGGTGGGAGGGCCGCAGATTTGTAGGCAGAGCAGGTGATAATGTAACTGGTGGAGATTACAAACTAATTGTGTCAACCAGCAATTGCCTGCCAGGTGTGCGAGGTGCACAGCAGGGTGGAGCGAAGGGGTAGCTGGTGGGGAGCAGGCAAGGAGGAATTTTACATGCACTTTAAAGCTCTGAGTGAGCAGAGCTGATTTGCACTTCGCTCAAGATGTCTTGGGCAGGAGAGGGAAGGACAAACGAGCAGTGAAAGAAGCTGGTTGTGCTTTTGCAGATTTGTTTTCAAGCATGACTCTGAGCTTCTGTGTTACATGTGACCACTGCCTGGTGTTGTGTGGCCTGTTACTATTCAGCAGCCACCTGTGGGTTGGTATGAATGAGCAAGAATTTTGCTTAGTGGTACTGGTGGGATATGCACGATTAAAACCGTGACAGTTGTTCTCTGCTGTCGAAAAGGTCAGGTTTCATTCCAATTTAGGTTGCCTTTCAAACAAATCCTTGGTATTAGCTACAGCTTTAGATAGTATGGGGATTGGTGGGAGCACTTTGTTATTCTCAAGTACAGGCACTGAAGAGTAATTCAGTCATTACATATTTTAATACAAATTACAGCTTCCTGAGTAGCAACTATAAATGAGCTCTGCTGCCATGTGTGGAGCAGGCAGATGAGCATTGTGCTCTCACAGAGCAGCCCCATAATTGAGAACCAGATGCTCCTAAGCTCCAGCCCTGATTCTGGTCTTCATGTGCATGCCTGAATGATTGCCTGCATCAGTGAGTTGTAATTAATTAGTTAGTGCCTGGGAATGTGCAGGAGGCATAAAAGCACTACAGAAACTATTTGAGGAGGTGTTTTGTTGCTCCACTTCCTTCCCATCAGAACTAGGTGGTGTGACCTGTTGAAAAGCACCTAGGTAAATATACGTTTCACAAAGAAGGGGTGTTAATATTTCTTCCGTTTTCTTATTAAGTGAACTATGAAAGTGAATTGTTAAAGCTTTCTGTATTAGAGTAATGAAATTATATCTTTTATTTATTTGATAGGTGGTTAATGGTGATGTGTTTAAAGTCTCAGCCATCAGCTGGTGCTTTATGTTGATCTCAGCTATTATTGTGGACGGTGATATTATTTTTATCACTATAGTTTTTATTAATAACATGAAATGCTGCCATCTATAGATGATGATGGTATTGAATTAACATAATGAAAATACAGTGTTTTCATAGTGGCCCAGAGAAGCAAACTGCACACACCCCTGTGTTTTAAATGAATGATTGTGCTAGGGAAAGGACCAATCCTGTTCACTTATCACTGCCTATTTTTAGGTATGTTGTAGACATGTCATATACTTCTAGAGATGTTAAAGACAGTAACATCATTTTAAACAAGGCTGTTTCTTGCATTTCTAGCAGTTATCAAAACATTTAGTGAAATGTGAATTCTGCTGTTCTCGTATGATTTAAGAAATGTGGATGAACTTTAGTATTCTAACATTAATATTTCTTGGTATGCTATTAATCACTTGACTGCTAGGTGTTTAAAACACAATCTTTCAAAGAGGAGATGTAGAAGGAGATGAATGTGGCTTCCATCTTCCTTTCAGCAAACAGACCACAGCTTTTCACCCAACCAGGCATGTTGCAGGGACGTCTGGTGGCTGTGTCCTACATGTGAGTAAATAATGGTGTTGGGGTTTGAAAGTT
>VXAC01000067.1:9170-19709 GCA_013399225.1 Rhipidura dahli
TTACATATATAAAAATTTATATGTAAAACACACCATATATATACACATATATATACATGAACAAAACATATACATATAAATGCATATATAATGTGTACATTGTATTTGATATTTTATATATATCATATTTGATATTTTATATCTATTACAGTTTATATTTTATAATTTATATTTTATATATTTTATGATTTATATATTTTATATATTGTAATTTATATTTTATATATATTCTCCCTATTTTATTGGAGTGCACACCATACCCGCACATAATTGTGCATGTAATACGCATATATAAAATATAGATCGTGTTTTAGAATGTGAATATTATATATAATAATATCTAATTACATATTTTAAAATATATCAATTGGCTTATATATTTTATTATATGTACTAGATGATAATTATATATATTATGCCTATAATTACGCATATTTTTATGCCATAGCCTCATACAGATTTTGTGGTTATTTTTGGATAATTATACACAGACACACAAAATTCATCATTCCTGACTGTTCCCTCCCCACCTGCCCTGACATTCCAGGGAAAATCCTCATCCCCAGCAGCTTCTTCCCTGAAAATCCAGCCCATAATAACCTTGCCCTTAGACAAGGCCTTTAAATCCCAAAATTCCACACGGAGCTGGGGCCACACCAAGGGTTTGACCTCTTTTATTCCGACAGATCCGAGTGTTACACCGGGAATCGNGGGGTGTCCGGGGGTGTCCGGAGTGCCCACGGCCGCTGGAAGACGGCCGGAGCTGGCAGCTGACCCCTGTCCGATCCCGAGGGATTTGGGTGTGCTCAGATCCAAGGGTGAGATGCCGGGGGTGGAAAAAGCCAGAAAACCGGGGAAAAGCCCAAAGCGGTGTTTCCTAAAGGGACCCGGGGACACACCCGGAGCTGGGGACAGCCGCCAGCACCGCCAGCACCGCTCCAGGCCTCCACAGCCAAGCCGGGAATGTCCTCGGAGCATCCCGGGGGAGCTGATCTGTACCCAAACCTCTGCCCAGGGGTCTCACACACCCCGGGAGCCCCGCGCTCCTCCCAAGGGAACCCCAGGCTCCGGATCTCCATCCCAGCGCTCCGAGAGGAGGGGACACCCCATCCCTTGGCCAGGTGGCACTGGCAGGGCTCTGCCAGCACCTCCTGTCCCAGGCTGGCAGGGTCCGGCACTGGGCAGTGACCCCACACCCCGGCGATGCCCACGGGGACCTCCTGCCCGTGCTGCCGTGACCTGGGCACGCCCCAGGATGGAAATGGAAACGAGCAACACCGAAGAACGGGAGGAGCTGGGCCGTGCCCGGGCTGGAAGGTTTGGGACACGGGTGACACCACCCTGGGCTTGTCCCCTGCTTGTCCCCCGGCCGGCTCAGGGAGCAGCCAACACACCCATCCTCCAGGAGAGACTCAAAACTCCTCGCTGGCACCTTTTGCTGCAACCTGGTCCTCATTATTTCTTAATTAACATAGCCAAGAAATCAATTAGCCGCGACATTTCTAATTAAATACTCCAGGAGACGATCATCTCATTATTATTCTCTGCCGAGGTGCACGGCTCGAAGGGAGCGGCGGGTTCCGCGCTCCCCATTCCCCCCCCAATTACAGGAAACAGGGAATGCAAACGCTCGGGGTTGTTCCCGCAAAACGCAAGGCTCCGATCTGTGCGTGAGGAGAGCCGAGGAGATTAATTAGCGATGAAGGGAATGAGCTCAGTGTCAGCATTTTAGCTGCGGTGCGGAGCCGCTGCCGGCATCCCAACCATCACCGCTAACGCTCCGCCGCTCTCCCGGCTCCACGGATCCCGCTCCCAGCGCCGTCGGAAGGGCCGAGCGGGGCTTTCCCGTGCTCTGCATCGGCCCCACCACGAGGGCAGGGAGCGGGAGGATCCAGTGCTGAGGGAGCCCAACCTTGAGCTGCCTGAGAGTGAAAATGGTCCTTGAAGATCTGTAAGGGTCGGGTTTGGGTCTGCCGAGCTTTTCTGCTGCTTTGGGATAAAATTCGACCCCAGCACTCCTTGGGATGCTGGGATCACATGGGTTGGGTTCAGTTGGGGACGTTGTGATGTCGGTGTCCCTGGGCTGGGATGCCCAAGGACTCTGGGTTGCCCAAGAGTTTGGGTCACAGGGCCACCACAGGGTGCAAACCCCTCGTCCTGCTGGCCACCAAGCTGGGCTCAGCCAGGGGAAGGGCAGCAGGGAGGGGTCTGCAGCATCCTGATTGTCTGGGGAGGGGGGGAGGGAATGCACGTGGGTTTGGGGAAGTGGGGACACGTCCTGGGGTCTCCAGGCTGGTGGCATTGCTGACGGCAGGGCCACCTCCCCAGCCCAGGGCTGCAGGGACTGTGCAGGGGGCTTGGAGCACCCTGGTCTGGTGGGAGACCCCCTGGCAGGGTTTGGAATGGGATGAGATCCAAGGCTCCTTCCAATCCAAACCATTCCACGGTTCTGTGCTTGCAGAGGAGGCCGGGGAAGGGAACTGAGCCCAGGACACGGTGGCTCTGCCCAGCTCCCAGCAGCAGCGACATTTTGGGTGGCATTGGGGTGAAATTTGGGAGCAACCATGGCTGCCCCAGCTGCCAGAGGCTCCAGGAGGTAACCCCTGGGGAACGCCTGACTCAGGCCGGGGATGGTTTCATTCCTCAGCACAAACCCTGCCGACTTGACTGAGTCCCATGTTGCTGCCACACAAAAAGCCAAACAAGTCTGACGGGGTTTGTGCGGGCAGACGACAAATGCAGACTCATTTAGGGCCTGTGATTGTCACTTGCCTGACGAAGCAGCTGCCTTTGAGCCGAGCCCCGCTCGCAGCACAGCTCCTCTGCCATCCCCAAGCTGGTCCCCAGCCCCTCCCGCAGCATCGGGCCCGCCGCGCTCCCCGGAGCCGCCGGGTTTAATAAAACCCCGAGGCTCTTTCCCAGCTGATGCAGCCGCGGTGGATGATCACTGAATTAACGGGATGAGCACGCCCTGCTAAGGAACGGCCCGCACAGGAAAAGCTCTGCAGGTGATGGGTGCAGAGAAAGCATCCACGCCCGCTGCCATCGCGGGGAGAACCGGGAGCCGGCTCTTTCCCAAAGCAAAACTCGATCGATCCCTGCTTTTCCTCGGGTGTCTCCTACCGAGGCGCGGGCAGCAAGGCCCAGCCTCCTTCCATCCACCGGGAATTCCTGGCTCCAGCTGCGGAGCCAGAGGGTGACCACGGCTCGCCAAACCCAAATCGCCGCTCCCTGCTCGCTCCACCTCCCCGGAATCTCCCGGCGAAGCGCAGCCTCCATCCCTTCCTCCTTCCCCCCCTCCTCCAAACAAAAGCCCGGGATGAGGAAGCTTCGCACAGCAGAACGGGGAGGGGGAACGATGCACCCAGACAGGCACCCGAGCCAGAAGCCTTCTCCCTGTCAACACAAGAGGCTGTTTCTGTCTCAGCCGTGTGCTCCCACCCGGCAGGAGGAAGGCAGCGAGTTGTGCCTCCTGCAGCAGATCCCCTCCGGCTCCGCCGAGCCCCAACGGGAATTTCAGGCTCAGAGGAGCTGTTCCCTGCTCCACCCACTCCCAAAGGATGCGGTGCCCGGGGGTACCTGCAGCCCCAGCACCCCACAGCCATCCCAGCCCCACGGAAAGGGCGCGTTCCAGGCTCGCAGCTCATCCCAGCTGCTCTCCCAGGCCTGGCCATTCCCATCGCAGGCTGTCCCTGGGGACTGCCAGCATCCCTGCTCCCCTTCCCTGCGCTCCCCTCTCACTGCTGCAGGGAGTTCTCCACTCCCAGGGTGCTGCCAGTGGGACAGATGGCCATCCAAGTGTCCCCAGCACAGCTGTCCCCTCCCCTGAAGCCTCCCCAAACCCCAGCCGGGGCAGCCTCATCCTCTGGGATGTACATTCATCTCATTTAGTGCATTAAAGGAACTCCACTGGTCCAAATCCAGCTGCCCTGGCCCGGGAGTGAACCCAGAACAGCCCCAGGGGGGAGCTGGACCCGCTCTGGGTTTCCAGCAGTGTTTGGGACCCCCCAGCTGTGAAGAGCCCGGAGTTGGTCCCCGCTTTCCAGTTTGCTGATGTGTGAATCCCCAACACCGATCCCTGGTTTGTGCAACTCCTCCCGATTTACACCCGTGCAGGGCGGAACCGGCGGCCCTGAGCTGCCCCACGGCGCGGCCGCAGCTCCTGCGGCTCTGACCCCACACGGGGTGGGGCTCAGGCCTCCCAGTTCCATAAATCCAACGAGTACATTCTGTGTCAGTGGTGATTTGGTTTCCCCTTTCCCCCCACCCTCCCCAGCCCCACAGCAAACCGGCGTGTGAAGGGTGAGAGCTGCGCCGCGCCCCGCACCGCCCCGGCTCCATCCCTGCGGGACGCCCCGGCTCCATCCCTGCGGGGACATCCCGCCTTTGGAACGCCCCGGCTCCATCCCTGCGGGGACATCCCGCCTTTGGAACGCCCCGGCTCCATCCCTGCGGGGACATCCCGCCTTTGGAACGCCCCGGCTCCATCCCTGCGGGGACATCCCGCCTTTGGAACGCCCCGCTGGTGGCCACGGTCCCCACGAACCCCAGGGAGTCACCTAGGGTTGAATTTCAGGCGTGAGACACCAGAAAGCCAAACTGTGGCCCCAAAGCCAGGGAGGGCAGGACTCGGTGCAGTGCGGGGGTGGCTCACCCCTCCCCTTTAACCACCCCAAAGCGGAGCCGCTGAAGGGACAGACAGACAGACAGACAGACAGATGGCCCCAGAGGGCAGTGTCCCCTCTGAAGAGGCAGTGTCACAGCCATCAGCTCAGCACAGCTGCCAGGACCTGGCTTTGGGTCCTCATCTGCACCGGCACAAGGCCTTGGGCAGAGCTGGCTTTGCTGGGTGCAAGGGCTGGAAAAATGGAGGAGAGGAAGAGGAAGAGGAAGAGAAAGAAGAGGAGGGAGGAAAGGAAAAAAGAGGAGAAGGAGAAGGAGAAGGAGAAGGAGAAGGAGAAGGAGAAGGAGAAGGAGAAGGAGAAGGAGAAGGAGAAGGAGAAGGAGAAGGAGAAGGAGAAGAGAAGAAGAATTCCAGTTGGAAGGGGCTGCACTGATCCCTGTCCAACTGCCTGCCCAGCTGGGGACTGATCCAAACTTAAACCACATCCTGTCCTTAGAGCAGCTCAGCAAAGCGTGGCTCAGCAAAGCACCTCAGACCAGCAGCTGCCAGTGGGGCTGTGCTGGGTGAGACCAACCCCACTCAGGGCTGTGCAAAGGCACAGAGCAGCTCCAGCAGCACTTCTGCTCCAGGGCTCCACGGGAGGCACCTTGGCTTTCCAAGACCTTGAAATCCAGGCAAAAGCCCTTGTGGAATTGCAGGTGGTGGGATCCAGGGACAGCCAGAGTTGCAGTGAAGGGCAGGATGGCACCAGGAGCGTCCGCAGGAGGAGGAGGAGGAGGAGGGATGGATGGAGGGGGCACAGCTGAGCCCTTCGCTGGGCGCACAGACTGGGAATTCCTCTTCAGCTCACGGCAGCTGGGGTGGGATGGGCGTGAGATCAACCACCTGATCAACCCCACCCACGCACCCTCGGGCTCCGCAGAGTCAGCGTTGTGCAGCAGCAGCAGCAGCAGCAGCAGCGTGGGGGCCGGGTTCCCGTGGAACACGAGGTGTGCACGCGGTGCCAGCGGTTCCCAGCTCGTGGTAGCCGGTTCTAAAGTGTTTGGACGTGGTTCTGGTCGTTGTAGTTGCCTCTCCTAAGTTCTAAGTTAGAAGTTTTAATGTGAATCTTGGTGAGTGGTGTGAGGTGTCAGTTCTCTGCAGGTGTTAGTTAGTTCAGCCCCGGGCTGCCGGGAGCAGTTCCTACCACTGAGCTCTAAGGTTTCATCTCGTTGTTGTTGTTGTTGTTGTTGTTTGCTTTCTCCCAGTTGGCATCTGGAGTTTTCCCTCCTCAGATCTTCTGGGGCGGGCTGATCCTCTTCCACTTACAACCCTTTGTTGTAGACCACGGTCTTACTGGTGGTGGCCATGGCGATCTCTGGCTCCAGCTGAGACGTCTCGATCTGGGGAGGCAAAGAGGAGCGGGATCAGAACTGCGGCAGCATCCCCACGGATCGATCGATTCACGCGGGGAAGGAGGAGATGTGAATAATTCCACGTCAATCACGCCTTTTCCTGGTGTTTTCTGTGCTTTGCTGTGCTCCAGCCCACCCCCCCTCTACCCCCCGCCCCGATTTGGATGGGTTTGTAGCGCACGAAATGCTGCACGTTTGCTGCCTGGCAGTGCTCAATGAATTATAGAGTGTCTGAGGCTCCAACGCATCCCACCCATCCCAGCTTCCCATCCCTGCCTCTCCCCGCAGTCAGGGTGCTCCCAGGGATCCGCTGCCCAAAGCTGGACCTGGACAAAGCCAAGGCTGAGGGTCACCACAAGGGAACGGCCTCATCTGGCTCCCTCTCACAGCCGAGCCCTTCCGACCCTTTCCCCGCCTCCACGATATCTCCCATCCCTTTCCTAAATTTTTTTTTTTTTCCCCTCCACCAGCTTCTCCCGGAGCTTTCCCTTGCTCTGGAATCCCTTGGAATCTCTGCCTCCCAGGGAGGGATCTGTGGCGAGCAGAGACCCCGCTCGCAGCTGGGATGGGGCACCTCGGGAAGCCCGGAATTTTCTCAACCCCACACACTGAACCCACGCCGGTGCCGACACAATGCGAGGAGCCCACGTTAAAAATCGAAATGCTTTTGAAAATGTTTAACCTAGTTAGACAAATTAGCAAAAATTTGTGCAAAACAATTTAGGTATTTAAAATATTCAATGTTTTTAAAAACTGGAAAAACTGTTCTTAGCTTTCAGCTGCAAAAACCCAACAAAATATAACATCAAAGCAATCTTAACATGAGGTGCAACATAACCCTTCAGCAAAGCTGTTAAACAGCTACTGAAGCATCATGGGAAATAGCACTTCATTTATTCAAATGCACATATGTCAGGTTTTTGCACCATATGTCATTCCAAGCTATTTACAGTAATAATTAAATCTTAATCAACGTTTAACCTCTGTAAAATGTTTGAAGGGATCTAATCACCCTTCAGACTGCACTAATGAAGGAGAAATATATAAACATAAAAAGAAAATGATGCATAGATAGCACACCAGAAAGAACAGTAATTGCAAAATTGTATTTCTTTTAAATATAATCAGCAAATTATGTAAAGTAAAGCCAACGAGTATTTTAAGTGAAGACATCTTGGGTGTCAGAGGTGTGATCAGCTAATTTTGTACTGCTATCCATAACAGATGTAGCATATTTTCTTTTAGTGCCATTATTAGCAACTTCACCATTCCTTTCAGTGCCGCAGCACAAAGTGAAGCATTGTGCCGGGAGAGCACCGGGAAAGGTGCAGGAGATCCGGATCCGACGGATCCCTTCGGAGCGAGGATTAGCTCCGCTCTGCCTGCCTCTGACGCAGCTTTTCTTCCCGTTGTGTGGGGGTTTTTCTGCCAGGGACAGGCAGAAAAGCTCCGAGGTTTTGGGGCTGGCTGGGTTCAAGCACCCACAGGGAAATATCCGGGTGGGAAGTGGAGTGGCCAGCCCGGGAGGGGGTCAAGGAACAGCCAGATGTGGTGCCAAGGTGGGGATGGGTCACAGGCTGGACTCTGTGACCTCAGAGGGCTTTTCCAACCTTGGCCATGCTGGGATTCTGTGCTTTGAAATGAATTCCACCCGGCACTGGGTGCTCCAGCGCTGACCACCCAGTGTAAGGCTCGAGAAATGGGGCAGCCCAAAGCCAACCCAACCCAACCCAACGGAGACGCCCCACAGTCCCACCCTCTCCAACGGGGCTGGAGAGCTGGGAGCTCCAGGGAAAGTCACATGTGGCCAGACCTGGAGCTCCAGGGAAAGTCACATGTGGCCAGACCTGGAGCTCCAGGGAAAGTCACCCGTGGCCAGACCTGGATCTCCAGGGAAAGTCACCCGTGGCCAGACCTGGAGCTCCAGGGAAAGTCACACATGGCCAGATTGGAGCTCCAGGGAAAGTCACCCGTGGCCAGACCTGGAGCTCCAGGGAAAGTCACCCGTGGCCAGACCTGGAGCTCCAGGGAAAGCCACACGTGGCCAGGTGGAGCCCAGATCTGAGAGCCGCGGGGCTGTGCGGAGCCGGGCAGCGCGCGGCGCCTGGGGAGAGAGGGAAGGAGCAGCGCTGTGCTCACGCTCCCTTGGGACACAATTCAAGAAGCAGCGAGCACGATCCAAGCTGAACAGCAGGAAGAGTATCCTGGTGGGAAGAGCAAAATATCGCAGCCGACTGCTCGGGGAAGGTGTGGGGCGTCTGTGGTGGGAAGTTTTCAGCACAAATTGCAGGGAACCCATCAAGAATAGTTTAGGCAGAAGTGAGGTTGTCTTGGTGGAGGGAAGGGATGAGATAATTGTCTGCAGATCCTTCCAGCTTCCATCCCCTTCTCCAGGGGGAAATGGCTCCTTTCCCCACGTGGGGGATGAGTTCTTCAGGCCGTACAGGAGGGTCTGGGGTGGGTTTGGGGAGGGTGGGATGGAGGGGGGGTAGTTCTGAGACAGATGGTGGTGGCTGAGCAGAAGGACCTGGGTATTCATGCCTGAGGTGGAAGTGTTCAAAAGGCACCTGGATGTGGCACCTGGGGACAGTCAGTGGTGGCCTTGGCAGGGCTGGGGATGGTTGGACTCGATGGACTTTGAGGGCTTTTCCTTAAGGCCTTTGGAGCTGTGTGATACCAAACCCAAAGCCTGGGAAGATGTTGGAGAAACTGGGGGTGACTGGTTGAACTGGGGCCACCTCTGCAGGTCTCCTTCTGGCTGACTTGAATCAAGCAGGGATTAAAACCTGCTCTGGAGCCTCGGGAGCTCCATGGGGTGCACCTGCCCCAAGGAGACACGGAGGGGAAACTGGGAAAGCCGCTCAGGATACCATCAGGAGGAACCTCCTCCTCCCACTGGGAAACCAGGGAAGAACAGGGAGAAGGTGCTGGGTCACAGGCATCGAGACAACCCTAAACCACAACCCCGCTGTGCACCTGGTCAGCCTTTGACTCCCTTGCTGGTGGTTTTTTTTTTGTTGGAAAGTGTAATTTCACCCATTTTGGTGCAGATTGCTGTTTCAGCTGCCCAGAATCCTGGACCTGCTCAGCCAACCTTCCCCTGGCCACGGAATTGTGAGACACGTGCAGAGAGCACAGTTCCTTGCCAAGATTTTGGTGTCTCAGCTTCCAAGATGGCCCCAGTCACGGTCACGGCCACGCTGGAAACCCCCTGAGAAGGAGCAGGTTCCACCTTGTTGGGCCAGCACTGATGGGACCTGTCCCACTGTCCCACACAGGGGACTTTGTCCCTTCACACCAAGTGCCCACCATGGGGCTGGGTTCGAATTGTGTCCATCCTCTTCTTCCCAGGTCTATCTGTGCCAGGGCAAAGGATGGATCCCCTTCCTGGCTTTGGGATGATGGCACTGGGAGGTCACCAGGACCATGGTGCAATGAATCCAGGAGAAGTCCAGGAGGGACGGAGCTCACAGCAGCACTGAGGGACCCAGGGTGGGAAGCACCACTGCCAGGCAGCGCTGTGAGGGGTTCTTTGGGGCAAACCCCAGCATTTGGGGCTGACAACCTGGTATCCAACAAGGGAAAGGCTCTAAGGAGGCCGTGGGAGAAGGGGGAACTCCTTTGGTGCCCTGTGAGGCCACTGGAAGCTCTGCCATCGATCCAGGGAGATCCTCACTGGGGACACAGCACTTCCCAGCTCATCCAGAACCGCGGCCGGGATGAACCCCAGCCCATCCCAGCACCTGGGAGCAGGTGAAGCCTGAGGATGCTCCTTTCCCTCCGAAGTGCACGAGGGGAAAAGGGAGAAAACCCCAAGAAACTCTGCGCCCTGACCTTCTCAAGCACCCTCAGGTGGCTCAGGCAGGATGGCAGCAACGACAGCACCAGAACCCCTGACCTGCTGAAATCCATCCCTGCCGGGGAACAAAGCTGGGACTCGCCGCCCGGGTCCCCACGGCTCCCCAGCTCTCTTCCCCCCATCCCTGCCTTGCAGTGGGAAGCCTCTCTCCTCTCATCAGCTCAGACAAGGCTAATTGGGGTGATAAAGAACTGGCTCCGAGTACTGGCGTGGGCTGGAGGAACAAATGGTGCGGTGGTCACAGCTGGTGCTGCGGAGCCGGCGCGGGAGCGGGCGCGGGGGAGCTCCCGGCGCCCCAAATCCCGGCAGTCGGTGCCCGCCGGGTGCGAGCGGGGGGCTGTGTGTGTTTTGCATGGCTGCTGACACGGGTGTAACGTGCAGGCACGGCCGGTGAGGCAGCAGCAGGCAGGAAGCAGATGCTTTTTGTTTGGGGTTGATACTCATTTCTATCCCAGCTCGGGAAAAGGTGTAGAAAGGAATGTGCTCCGGAGAGTGCAGGGAGAGAGATAGGTCTAGGCTGGCTGCCAGGGATCCTGGAACGATATGGAAGGCAGCTAGGGGAGACAGGAGCAGATGGATTTGGCATACAGCTCATCACTCAGCCAAAAAAAAAAAAAAAAAAAAGGGGGGGGGGGGGGGAGGAGGGGGGACAGCAGACAATT